>JAXISO010000188.1:0-80972 GCA_036785465.1 Colletotrichum agaves
AATACCTCTTATTATTCTACTAATATAGAGGTTATTTTAAAGGTAGGTAGTATAATTAATTAAATTATTAATATTAACTTTTATTATTATATTTATAATTTATTTAATATTAATTTATTATATATTAGTTAGTAGGTTTTATATTACTAAAAGTAATAGTATTATTAATAATTAATTAAAGTTAATAATATAAATTATTAAAGGTATTTATTAGATTATATACTATAAGTTTATACTCTTTAATATTATAGTAGCTTTAAAGAAGTTAGTTTTAAATAACCTTATTATTCTAATAGGCCTCTCTAAGAACTAGTTAGAGCTTAGTAAGAGTATTAATAAGTATATTAAGTACTTTAAACTTTATTTTAGTGGGATTATTATTTATAATATAAATTATTAATATTATATTCTACTTAATTAAGCTTACTTACTAAGATTTATTAGTTTTAAATTTAGCTCTTAACCTCTAAATAATCTTATTATTTATAAGGCCTCTCTTAATATTAATTAAGTAAATTATATTATAATAATACTTTAGAATTCTATTTTTTAGTATTATTAGAATTCTATGTTTTATTTAGGCTTTTATAATTCCAACTCTAAAGTAAGTATTCTAAAGAATATAAAGTTTTATATTAAGAATATTAGTACTCTTATTATTATACTTTATTTTATTAGTATATAATTTAGTAAGGTCTATAAAATATTAAATTAAAGAAGAACTCTATTAGTTTTAAGGCTCTAGAGGAGTACTTTATTAAAATAATAGTACTTATAATAGTAATACTAATAATAGTACTAGAGGTATTTAGTATTCATATTTCTAATTTCCTAATTACTCTTAATTTTACTCTTCCTTATTATAATTTCTTAAGAGTTTTTATTAAGAATTTAGATTAATTTTAGGCTAAACTCTTTAATAATTATTTCCTATAATATTATTAATAAAGTTTTAATTATTAAGGAGTATAATAAATTTACCTCTTCTCTTTTATTATTAATTAATTTTATTTTAAGTCTAAAAGTAATACTCCTCTTAAGTAGCTATATTTTTAAATTATTAGGTAATGTTTTAGGTTATTTAGGTAAATACTCTATATTACTAAAGGTAATTATAGAAATATTTTATAATATTTAGAGATACTTCTTTAAAGAACTTACTAGGATAATCCTTAAAGTCTTCCTAGTATTATAATTATAATTATAATTCTATAAGTTATTTCTTCTTATAAATCTCTATTTAAAAAATAATTTAGGTATTAATTTATTATATAGTGGCCTCCTTAGAGTATTAGAGTATATATCCCTATATAGAGGAATTAAGTATAGTCTATTTATAAGGGACTAGTAAATTAAGGATAACTCCTTATTAAATTTACTAGGACTATAGAGGATTTAGAGAATCTAGGAGGGGTAATTCTAGTTATAAAACTTCCTCTCTAGCTATTATTACTAATTTATAAAGTATAAATAAATAATTATATAATAACTCTCTCTCTTAATTAAGTAAATAGTTTTAGAAATAATAGGAGCTAGTTATAGGAACTTTAGGCTTCTTAGTAATAAATTAATAATTAATTTATTAATTTATAATATATAGAGTAATTATAAAATTTATTTAGTTTTTAAATAATTCTTTTAGGCCTATTTAGCTTTATTGTTTTTAGTTTATTTACTATGGATAAGGAAAATTTAATAGAGAATAAAAGTAAATATCTTAGATTAATATAAGGTTTTAATAGTTTTTAGTAATTATAATACTCCTAGTTTATACTAATAGAAATAGAGAATTAGGAGATTACTTATACTATATTATTAGTAGCTAAGTTAATTATAAGGAATCTCTCTCTCTAAGGCTTATAATACCCCTTTTATAAGTACTAGAGATTATTAAATTTATAATTCCGCGTGGTTTTATAAGAATAAATATCTCTTACTATAATTTATTTAGTTTCTCTTGTTAAACTATAATTCCCTAATTATATTTAGTGTTGCTCTTAAGTTTTCTAGAGACTTATAAGTAAATATAATAATTAATAAAGATTAGGTTTATAATAAGGGATTAGAGAGATTCTCTTATTATATTTTTTACTATTATTCTTTTTGTCTTCTTCTTAAGTATTACTATAATTAATAAGAGTTCTAAATAAGTTAATATTAAGTGGTTTTAATATATAATGGATATAGGGGAATTTAATATTAAGTTAGTATAGTAACTTCCTAATACTAGTAATTCTAGGTAATATAATAAGCTAGGTATATAGACTAAAATTAATAGAACTAAGGAATCTAAATCCTATTATTTCTTCCTATTTAACCTTACTAATTTATAGTATTTAGAGTAGTGTAATTTAGGGTATTTTACTATTAATTAGTATTAATATTCTAAGGTAATTACTTTATTAAATAGTACCCTATATATATCTCTATATATATAAAATGAATATATTTAATTATGGGATACTTAATAAGAGATTTAAATATAGTAGAGATTATTAGTATTAAGCTAAATATATAGCTGAAAGTAGTTATGTAATCCCGCTAAATGGCTGGGCTCCGGGCTTTGCTCCGCGCAGTAGCTGATTTACGGGTATTATTGCAACAGAAACTTAATAATTATTTTATTATATATAATCTAGATCTTAGTAATATTAATATTTCCTTTTTTAACTCTAGTTTAGAGTTAATTATAGGTTTCTTTTTTAAGACTTATTTTATTATTAGAGTTAATAATTATTAAGGCTCCCTTAAGCTCCTTAATTAGGTTTATAAACTACTTAAATAAAAAAGAGGTTCCTAGAGTAAATAACTTAATAAAAGTATAGAATAATATTATAATTATTATTATTTAATAAGTATTAATAGTTAACTTATTAAATAAAAATAATTAAAGTATTATAATTAGCCTATTTAATAATAGGGTTCTATGAATAAAAACTAAGAGTTAATATTAATTAAATAATACTAGGGCTTATTAAATAAGATCTTAAAGGGTAAATAATTATAATAATTAATTATAATTATTTTAAGATTTCTATAGTATAAGAAAAAATTAAAAGTATTCTAAAGAATAATTATAAAGTTAATTATTAAAGAACTATAGAAGTATAATTTTAAGGTAAGCCTAAGCCTATTTTATATATAAGTCTAAAATAAGTATTCTTACTCTTAATTCTAAGTAATTAATTATATACTAGAAGTAATTATAATTAATTAGTAAGACTAATTCATTATTAAGTACTTTCTATTATACCTTAATAATTATTTTCTTTAGTCCTATTAATAAATAGTTATTTTATTATTATATAATATATATTATAGTTCTTTTATACTAGGTAAGTCCTAAGTATTCCTATAATTCTATATATAAGTATTATCCTAGCTACTTATTATCCTTATAGAGCTTCCTTACTTAATTATACTTAATAGGTTATAATAGCTTAGGCTTATAATAAGTATATATTATTTTCTTTATTAAAAGAGTAATATTACTAAATAATTAGTAATTACTACTTATTACTTCTATTAAAATAAAAATAATAATAATTGATTCTAAATTAGTTTGTAATAAGTTCTAAATTACTCCTAAATTAGTTTAGTAATATTATAAAACTCTAAGCTTTATATACTTTACTTATACTAAGAGTTACTTTTAAGTAGAGTAATTATTTAAGAATTTCTTAATTAATTAAGTTATAATTATTTTTAGGGTTAATGTATAGAATAATTAATAGAGGGGCTTAAATAAATAGAAATATTTAGTTAGGGTTTATTATTTTTAAATTATTAAGAAATAATTTTTAAATTAATTTAAAAATAGTTTAAATTAATCTAGAATTAATTTCAAGGTATCTTTATTAATATAGGCGGGAAATTTTAGTATTATAATAAGTTTTTTTTTTACTTATACTTATACTATTAACTAACTTATATAGAGTATAGAAGGTAATTTAAGGGGCAGTATAGAGTAATTCCCCAAAGGAGAGAATACTTTAATTAACCCCCCCCCCCCCCCTCCCCCCCTACCCCTTAGCTTACCTACTATTTAATATTTATAGGTCCCTTATAATATATATTAATTTTCTTAGGAATTTATTTCCTATGAATACTTCAAGCTATTACTTGGGGTATATAATTAGCTATAGAGGTGGGGCCCCTTCTAGGTGCTATTTTGGGTGTAATATACCCTTAAACCTGACACTAACTACCCATAGTGGGTCCCTTGTTAAACCCACGCGCGCTGAACTTAGAATATACACGCGTTGTCTGAGATATCACGCGCGATTAGACCACACACTGCGTGCAGACTTCTAGACAATACACACATATCCATTATCCAATAGTTCTTAGCCCTTAGATCACTGGCTATACTGTTACTCAACACAAAGCTTCATTCTTGCCTCGGTGTCTTTTTGCAATGCATCAAACGCAATTCGCAATCTCATGCAAATATACGGGAACCGCACTCGACTTAGGCTTCCGAAGGGTGTCTGAAATCTGGATTGAGGTTCGCATCGGCGCTGCATCACATCCATAGCCACCATATCAGCGAGATATTTCATGGTCACAGAACGATGAAACACGACGAGACAAGAAAGGCCACTCCCTATCATATCATAAGAGATGAATGTCGACGGCAGCATTTCGGGTGCGTCCCCGACATACTTCAGATAAAGAAGGATCAGGCTATGACCTATGTTATGCCTGTTGCCGAACTTCCCTAGCGCAGACGTCTTATAACCTCTGGTTTCCTCTCACATAGTCTGTCTTGCTGCTAGTTACGCATTTGGAAATCTACTTTCTGGATATAGCTTAATAACACCAGGCGAGCATCACCACTCCGTCTGTGACCGATACTCTACCCACAGTACTCGTACTAGTTACCACCAACCACCTGTGATTCCAACGCCGATCAACTGTGCTCTGACATTTACAGCCAAGCCGAAAAATTGGAAAAGACATGTGTCGTCGTTGTGGGCGCAGGGCCTGTTGGCTTGTTCACAGCCTACCTCCTCGCTCGCCAGAAGATCGAGTGCGTCGTCTTGGAGAGGCGCGAGGCCGTAGCGAAGCATCCGAAAGCCCACACCATCAACCCGGCGACGCTCGAGATCTTCCGCCCGGCCGGCTTGGATGTTGCCTACATCCGGCAACATGCTGCCGCGGCCAAAGATGCCGGAGCGGTGCGCCTTGTCTACGGCCGCGCCGGTACCGAGATTGGCTGCTTCCCCTACGAACGCCAGGACGAGGACATGCGCAGCCTGACGGCCGAGCCTCTGGTGAACTGGCCGCAGCCAGAGCTGGAGCGCCTGCTCGAGGAAGCAGTGACCGAGACAGGCATTGCCCAAATCAGGAGGGGATGGCAGGTTGATGCAGTCGACATCAGGGAGCCAGAGGAAGGTGGCTGCGTTGTCTCGTGTGGTCGGACTGGACCAGACCAGGCCGCGACGAAACACAGAATCCGGGCTGACTTTGTCATCGGCGCCGACGGCATCAACTCGACTGTGCGGGACAAGACGACCGGCGTCGAGTTCGAATCCCTGGGACCCGGTCATGCCTACCAGTCGATTGTCTGCAAAGGAAGCCTGCGCTCCGCGATCCCGCCGGGTCGCGAGGACATGCTCTATTTCTGCTTCCACCCCGAGCACCCTAGCGAGTTCATCGCACACGATCTCGATTCTTGCTTCGTTCACGTCACGCCCGCCATGGACCCTAAGCCAGCTGGTAGACAGAGCAGCAAAGCACCACCAATCGAGGCCTGTCTCCCAGGTCTGCAATACTCGGGGTTATTTCGTACCATCAGGGAGACGACCCCGTGCGTTGCATCTTCGTACAGCCGACGAGAAGCACTGCGTGTTTCATGTGGGAGATGCCGGTCACAGCCTGCCGCCCCAGGGCGGTCTTGGTCTCAACACAGGCATCGGTGATGCACACAACCTCGTGTGGAAGCTGGCTTCGGTCCTCCAAGGGAAGGGCACTCGGCACCTGCTCGCCAGTTTCACCCGCGAGCGCAGACCCGTCGCACTCGCAAACCTCGAGTACTCCAAGGCTAGCGAGGCGGCTTTCTACTCCGTCAGCACCACGCTGGCCGGCCTCGCCGTCCAGTACCAAGAGGCGAAGGCGCGGGCGTCGGATCTCACCATGGACACCTTCCTCCAACGACCGGCCATTTCGGCTGCGGCAGCGGGAGCAGCGGCGGAGGCGAGCAAACACTTTGACTCGCTAGCCCTCCAGATCGGATTTATCTACGACGACCCGGCCAGCACCCATGCTCTTCTCGACAACCCGACATTGTACGTGCCACGAGCGTGTCCCGGGGCGAGGCTGCCACACGGGAACATCAGTGACGGGCGGTCCCTCTTGGATCTCGTGCCCTACGACAGATTCACCCTGCTGCACCACGCCAATCCCGCGTTCGCATCCTGCGACTGGGCCGTCGATGTTGCAAGCCTTGGTCTGGCCGAAAATTGGTACAACGTTGTCCCAGAAATCAAGAGGCGGAAAGGCATCGTTGTGAGACCGGACCACCGCGTCCTGCTCCTTGTGGACACTCTGGATCAGGCGGGTAATGCGGTCAAAGAGTATCTAAGTAGGGGGGTATCGCGTGAAGTCTAGAGTACGCGCTCGAGAGATGAAGACCGAAGCCCTTTTCCACAGCTTCATGTCAGTGAGAATCCTGCAATTAGGTAGGGCGCAGGCGTTGAAATACATCCGATGCTTTGCCAGATAAGTTGCCAGTTCGAGATAGCGATTACAACGGTTTTATTATGTGGAGGGACAAGCGATCATTGAAAACCATGATGATGATGCCTCTGAAGGTATGAATGAAGGTGGAAGAACTTTTACTTACTAGAGGCCTAGTGGCCCGTGGAGGCTGGACGACCCAAAGAGCCGCCAGCTGGCGAGGTGGGTGTGCTAAACGCTACCAGCTGGGAAGAAGCGACTCCAAGATATTACAAGTAATTATTCTTTCATTGTGTACTGTTGAGCAACAGTATGGCCGGCGATCATGGTGCGAAGGTTGATGTGTTGATGTAACTAACTAAGTGCCAAAAATGGCGCATGCACAGGGAAAAAGGAGGTGGCATGTAGCTAATGCAAATATCCCATATTTAGGCGTAAATCAATAACCCAAAACATCCAGCTCATGCATACCTCGATATGTCGATGTTGGTCTGACATGTCCCATCTATTGACTATTAGATTCCTTCCAAGTCAACCATCGAATCTTATCCCCAAAACCTTGGCCCAAAATAGGCGCTAAACCCCACACCCTTCCTGGAAGAGGATATCGATGCCATCGTATGCAAACCCGTATTCATCTCATTCTCGCTATTTTTGAGTTAGCATTCGTGGGCACGTGGCGCACAATTATGTTCCCGCTTCAGGGGCAGTACTCACAAGGTGTCCTTGACAGCTGTTTTCAAGTCGGAATTCCCCGTCGTCATCCCCTGCGTTCGTAGTATGCGCTCGTATCGCTCGACGAGCCCGGCGCTGTCACGCGCGTACTGCCATACGGGCACATACATCTTGACTCGAGGGACTGCCTTACCCAGCACTATCTCAAAGGCGAAGCAAAGACCGCAATACTTGCTATCCGGCTCGTTCAGCGGCTTTTCTAGGCTATCTATGTCTCCCTTGGGGACGTCTTCCATGTCCATGAGCAGGGGCCAGACTTGTGGTAGAAAGTCGGCGGAAGAAGGGGGAAGGCGGCCACCAAGCGTGAAAATGTGACGGGCTGAGGCGAGCGAGTTGGCGCGTGTATGGACGTATACCTTGAAGCGAGGGTCCTTGTCGGGCGCCAGGCAGTCGATGGCGAGGAAGTAAATGTTGATCTTGTCCTCGCCATGGGAAACGAGAAACGTTTTGACCAGCTCCCACGCCGCCAACATTTCCTTGTCACCCCCGGCGAGTCGTGCCGCGACCGACTCGGTAGTGTTTACCAGCCCCCGGCCCGTCGCGAGAGCTTTGAGTTGCGGAAACATGTATGCCTTCATGCCAATGGCCGCCTTCCCGTTCTCGTCCTCGTGAGATTCGAGATCAAACCCGACGAAACAGCTCTGCCGTGGCAGCGCGCCAGAAGCAGCACCGCCGCCTGCCTTCTTTTCGACCAGCCACTGCTCCTCCTCGGCAGTAAGGAAGACCGACTCGACGAAAGCATTCAGCCAGGTCCGGTCTGCGCCGCAAGACGACGCCAAACCCTCCAGCTTCTCGCGCAACCCCTTCTGCCCCACGACGTCGTTGCTCGCAGTGCTGAGATCTACCAGCGGCTGTGTCGTGAACCGCACTTTGGGCGGTCCGCGGGACGAAAAGGCGACGCTTGCTTCGTACGGCGAGTTGTTGTGCGTCAGGATGTAGTGCAGCCTGTCTTCTGCGCTGGGCGGCTGCTTGAGGCTGGGGACCACGGCCTCGCGCAAAAAGGCGAGATGAGAGTCCTGGACGTGAGCCGGGTAGGAGCCCGTCCAGCGCAGGAGCGAGGAGAGGGTGCTGTGAAGGGTGGGGAGCCATGATGAGACTAAGGGACCTTCTTGGCGGGGAACGGAAGCGTTGGTATCATTGTAGATATTTTTATTCTTGGCGCCATTCCTCGGACGGCCGGTGGCTGAGTGGTGATTCTCCATGGTGAAGTTGTTGTCCGTCAAGCCTATACTCCTACTCATGTTGGATGCTTCCGCTTCGGAGACCACTTCTTCCCTTTGGGCGTCTACTAGCCCGAGGTGTCTAAGTGTCTTTGTCGGATACTCCCTCAACCACTGCGTCCAAGTGTGTTCTATGTATCAAATGACGAGTTTCGCAATGAGTTGCCCCTTTCAGACTGTAATTAGGTCGTTACTGATGAATTAATAGCTCGCTTGGAGGCGGAATACTATTATGGCAGACATCGCAAAGAATCTTGATGAGAAAGAAAGAAAAAAACAATACTCTCAAAAAGCACAAGCTAAGTGTTATTCAGCCTTTAATCGCGAGTAGGCGCATTGGGTCAGGTGGATAATGATGTCCATGACTTGTGAAATAGGGCTCTGCTAATACTAGATGGGTGTGTACACCTTCCCGAGGGCTATAACAGCAGGGTCCATGTGCTTTAATCGTGATACTGTCAAATACGAGGCTGCGAAGCGAGGGCCTCGGCGGATCCGCTGAGAGCGGCGCCGAAGCGGCCTATGTCAAATTCAGGGGGCGCTTGTTCATAGAATAGTCAGTCTATAACTATAACGCCTTATGCCTCTTAGAGATAAATACGGGTGTTAAATACAGAGTGTTAAATAATACTATAATAATAATATTAAATATTATAAATTTTAATATTCTTATATAATTAATTATATTATTTATTAATAATAAAGTTTATATATTTAATATATACTTATATATATACTTTTATCGCTAGTTATTTCTTACTTACTTTATATAAATATGTTAATATAGTTATAGTATATATAACTTATACTTCTAGTTTTATGTTTCTCTTAATTACTTTATCTCTAGAGCTAAGGTACTTATACTAAGTATTTATTTAGAAACCTAGCTACTAGAAATTCTAATTATAATATAAATAAATACTATACTCTTCTCTATAAATTTATATATACTATTTCAAATACTATCTAATAATTAAAAACATTATATTTATTAAGGTTTAAAACTTAAATATTTACTTTATTTAGTTTATATAATAAAAAATAATCTTAATTATTAAAATTAACTACTAAAATTCTATTTCCCTATTTTATATAATATATATAATATAAATACGTAATTATTAATATAATTATTATACTTTATTTATTATATATTTTTTCCTTCTTAGAAATTTAATTATTTTTATATTAAATTTCCTTATTAAATAAGCTTTTTGAGTTCTTAGAAACTTTAAATTAAAATATTATAACTTCTCTAAATCTATTAAAATATTATTTAAAAAGTATATTTAAAAAGTATTTTATAAAAATAAAATAATCTTTTATAATATATATTTTCAAAAGAATTAATTATGAATTAATACTTCCATTTTATTATATAAATATAAATTTCTAATTCTTAAATAAATATAATAAAAATAAAAGATTTATTAATTTAAAAAGTAGCAAAATAATTCTTTTTTATAATAATAATAAACTCTTTAGAATTCTTAATAACTTAGACTTTAATAAGTATAAAATTACCTTATACGTAACTCTTAAAAAACTTAAAAGTAAGCTAGAATAAGCAACTAAATTTAAGCTAAGATAAAACTATGAGAGTTATATAAATAGAGTACTAGTATATACTTAAAGTTTATGGATAAATAGGTAAATAACTAAGTAAATTAAAGTTTTTATTAAAACTAGTTCTAAAGTCCACATAAACTGGGGCTGACTTGGGAGCGGTGGCGGCCACACCCTCCTCTCTCTCCATCTCCGGAGCATAGAAGAGCGTGGCCTCACGGGGCTGGGCTTGAAATGTAAAACACACGTTTCATCCGGAAGATAGGGCTTCGTTGGGGTAGTCCGGCGAACGGGTGGCAGAACCGGAGTTCTGGAAGCGGCTTATCAAGGTGAACGGTTCTGCCAATAAAGCATATTTGATACCTGTCATAACCTGGAATCGAGCAATCCAAGGATCCCGTTGTCATCCAATCTACTTTGATGATGCGAGCACGAAAACGAAACTCCGACAACTCTACTTCTACTGTCACTACCCATGTTGGACTTGTAGACTTCAAAGCCACCTGCAATTACATCACTTGAATCCGGGCCGCCCGGTTGCGACCTCCCCGGAAACTCGATATAATCTCTGCTATAGCATTGCGTATCACGAACCCAAAATACCAATGACTTTCATGTCTCGACCATGAGGCGCCGTCCTGATAACAGCCACTTGCAATGACATCAACCAGACCAAAGGTCTTCAGGCATGTTCCCTGCGAATAATATCAGTCTTATGTTGACTGGGACTCGGAAATAAAACACACGGAATGATCGATAAGTAGCCCATCACTGCCACCATAACACGTGCTTGCGAGAAAGAGAGATGAGCTGAACCTTGGGAATCACAAGCAGACATGGCCATCGAAGATCGACAAATTACTCGCCTCAGCTCTCCCCCAGACACACTAACCACCTCGGCACATGATTTTATCGCCGGACACTTATACTCTCCTTCTTTCAAGGCCACGGCCCGCAACCGGACTTCAACAGACCTTACAGATGTCCGAACCCCGAAATATACCAAGACGGGGACCGCGAGCGAATCATCCCCGCCATTACACCTCTCGGAACGGCCGGCGCGTTGCCTACCATCCCCAAGGACCAGGACCCCTGTGCAAGCTATGCACCTCGAGACTCAGTTTCTGCCAGAGTGGGCAAGGGCATGGGCCAGATCGAGTTCTTGAACGCTCATCCCTAGTGGGCGTGACTGTTTCGACTTCTGGCTCGCCACGCTGGACATGTGTACCTGCACTGGCTGACTGACGTGCGGGGATACCCCCGAGAACACACATGCACCCTCCGGAACGGTGCCATGATCTTCATTCAACATTCGCGGAAGACTTGGCAGCTCGATCCAGGCCTTGCGTGATGACTTTACCGACCGCCGTGACAACTCCATCCGAATTATCCAGGACCAGCACGGCATCATCAGGCATGCCATGGCAGCCTGTAAATTGCGCCGCTCATTGGGGAGCACATGATGCCGTCGTGCCCGCCCTGTTGCTGAAGAGCTACGGCGAACTCCAGACCATTGGGGCTCATCCCGGTCTTCATCCAGATTGTCAGCCCAAAGCGTCGTCGGAGCAATTTACATGGCTTGACAAATATTGTTGGAGCTAAGCTTAAAGATCATCAAGGTGTGGATTTGCCGTGGCTTGGGGGATATGTAGATGCTATGAGCTTGAAAACCTGTCCGACGAGATTTCCCTCCTCCCATCTCGTAAGCATTCACCTACTTGCCGACACCACCATTTCATCCAAAATCTCAGGACCCGGCTCCCGTTGCTAAATACCCGCCGTAAGGTGGAGGGGGAAATATCTTATCTACTGTCCCATGAGTTTGAGCCCAAACTCTTTGAATGTGCCTAGAGTACCTCGTAGTCGAAGGGGTTATACCAGTCACCACGAACATTAGAGATCATGGTTATCCAAATCAGAGATGATTGTGTCTTCCAGATAACGGCTAGGCACAGTTTTTGAAGTCGGACACTAATTAAGTACATTATATTGAACGACTAAATCCAATATTGAGGAATTGCGCGTGGCTTTCGCATGACGAAGTCTATAGAGCCGTCCCGATACCGCTCGTCGCGCGTACTGGACTCCGACCCTCTGCCCTCCTCCTCATCTCCCTTCACTAGTATGTGCGCGTCGTTATCAATGCTGTCCAAGTTATCGTCCCAGTATGTCCGGCGACCGCTACCGACTGCATGACCGCCTCTGTGGATGGATGATCGAAGCGATTCCAGCACACTGGCCCGCGTGGGCTGGAAGGACTTGTCCGCCCATCTGTCAGATTCCCAGGCATGTTTCGGTGAGCCCTCGGCAACACCCCCTCGGCCTCCTTGGAGCGCGGATCGATCCCAATCTTGTGGTGGAGGTCTTGTGCTACCGCGATCTTGGCCTGCTGGTGATGATTTACCACCTTTATCTTTCTTGAGCTTAGGCACACGGGTGAAGTACAAAGCAAAGGCGGCCGCGGCGTTGAAGAAAACGAAGGCGAACAAGATACCCAGGTCGCGCCACCGATTGCGGAACTCGACGTTAACCCCTGCCAGGACCTGGTTTGTGTTACTCGTCGTGCAGAGGGTGCAATTTTCCCTCGCGGCCGGATCAGCAAGATAACCGCCCGACATGGCGATGTAGGTCTGCAGGTACTGGCCGCACGTCTGCCCGGCCGGCGGGTTGAGTCGTAGGAACTCGTTCTCCGCGCACTGGATGTGCGCGTTCGCGAGGCCTGTTCCCAAAAGCCCCTCGGCGAGGTAGGTGAAGGGGTTGACGCGATACACCCATATCCAGAACTTGGGCGGCGTCGAGAGGATGCCGTTGAAGATGAACATCATGACGAATAGGAGATTGCCGACTCCGGCGGCTTGATCGGCCAGGCTGAAGGCCGAGCCCAACATGTGCGAGAATGTGCTGGCCTGCAGGAAGAAACCGAGCATGAACAAGAAAGCCAATCCACCGCGAGAGGCCGTGTCGTTTGTCTCCGCCGCGTTGCGGTTCAGCCCAACAAGATAGTACCATGCCAGGAACGCCGGCGGGGCCATGATCCCAGTGTAGAACGTCTCAACAACCATTTGACTCCCCAGGAACGCGGGCCAAGAGTACGTGCGTGATTGCTGCTCGCGGCCCTCGTAGAGCGTGCGCTGCGCCACAAAGATGGGCAGGATCTGCTGCATCAGGTTCAGATGCGTCGTGAGGAACATGAAGATGGCGATGGTCTGGATCGTGACGCCCGTTTGCGTATTGGGCAGGTTCAAAAGCGAAAGGCCGATGAAGAGAGCCGCGCCGAACGTCAACAGCAGCTTTGAGTAGATGTAACTCGGGGAGCGCCAGTAGTGTTGGGCCAAACGTTTGGTCACTTCAGAAAACTGGACAGCCAAAGGAGCAGCGAAAGGGGGATCGTCCTCATGCAGCTGTTGCGCTAGATAATGGTGTTTGGAGTGCTGTCCGCTCCCGCCCTTCTCTTTCAGTTGGGCCAGGTAGGACTTTACCTCGTCGAACTCTTTGCTCTTGCGCCATGCCTCGGGCCAGTCCACGCCGTTTTTACCGCTGGCATGGGTTTGTTCGAGGATATACTCAGCTGGGTTCTGCCCCTTTTTGGGCTTTGGCCCACCATTGCGGACGAAATAGTCCACCAGGACGTTGGCGTTGCGTCCAATCTGGCCAAAGTAGACGGTACGTCCGCCGCGGGCAAGCAAAAGGAGCCTGTCGAACCGTTCAAAGAGCTTTTGTGTGTGTCTCATGTCAGCAGTGTCCGGCTAATAATTGAGTGGAATATATCCCAAGTGGGAGAGAGGGAGAGAAAGAACTCACAATCGCCGACGGCTGATGAATCGTGCAGAGGATCGCTTGACCATTTTGCCTCAATGTCTCAAGCAAAGCACAAATCGACAAACTTGTCTGCGAATCCAAGCCGGAGGTGGGCTCATCCAAAAACAGAAGAAGCGCAGGACGGGCGGCCAGCTCGACGCCAATAGTGAGCTTCTTGCGCTGTTCGACATTCAGGCCCTCTCCTGGCACGCCGACCACGGCATCTGCGTACTCTCCCATGCCCAGAATCTCAATGACCTTATCGACGTATGCAATCTTTTGCTTACGGGAAAACCGGGCTGGCTGGCGAAGGATAGCGCTAAAAGTGAGGGCTTCACGCACCGTCGACGTGACCAGGTGCTGGTCTTGTTGCTTGACATAGCCCGTCTTTTGCTGGAAGGAGGCGTCGCGAGGGGCTCCGTCGACAAGCATCTCGCCCGTCACGACACCAACGGAAAGGCGCGAGGCGAGGGCGTCGAGAAGCGTGGTCTTTCCGGCGCCCGAGACGCCCATGAGCGCAGTGAGCGTTCCTGGCTCACACCAGCCGTCCACATTATCCAGGATGCGCTTCGTCTCGTTCTTCTTCACCTTGACTTCGTAACAAACATTACTCCAGTGGAAGACGGCAGTCTGCCGATCGATGCCCAGCTCGCCGTCATCGCCATTGCCGTACCCATGGTCATCAAGCCTGTCCCTCTCCGAGGGCCAGTTCCGGGGCTTGGTAGGAGAATTTGGGTTTGTGCTGGGGGAATCCGCGTAGTAGTGAAGCCTTCCGCTTCTCAATGTCGTCGGAGAACCAAGGTCAGCGTACGGATCCCTGCCAGCCATCTGACTATCCCAACGTGTCCTTCTCGGGAAGACGGGAGTAACAGGCGTCACGGATAGAGAAGTCATGGGGATTTTGGTGCTCGTGTAGGGCGCCTCTGTCTTTCCTTTGGTGATGTGGTCCTCCGCGTCTCTTGGCCGCCTCATTGGTACTTTTCCTCTTGGGAACACAAGCATCTCTCCTTTGCTCTTTGAGCTGCTCACTAACTCCGTGGCAATGAGGTGCAGCAAGAAGTAGCCCGCCGCAAACACGAAAATGAGACCGACATTCCGCCACCGATGACTGTCCGAATACCCAAACGCACCGGCTATATATGTGCTCCCATCGACGAATGTGGCGCCCGGGGCCGCACCCTGCGCGGCACAAACGCGCGTGTCCGCCATCGAGCCCGCAGTGCTATTGGTCGGGCCAAACGGAATAAAGGAGTCGCAGGGAAACCTACGTCCGTTGCCGAACTCATTGATCATGAGAGCCTCGAACCCATACGACAGGGGATCGGCCTTGGAAATCCACTCGGTGTACCGCTTGTAGTACGAGGGCGGGACCGCGAAACCCGTGTAGAGCGACAATGTAAGCAGGACTATGGTTGACGGAGCCATGGCTGCCGTGTGACTCTTGGTGACAGAAGCAACGAGGCGGAAAAGCAGGCTCACGGCGAACGTCATGGCGAACTGAACCAGCACGAAAAAAGCAAAGCTCCCAGCTTCCGTGCGCAAATTGCACATCCAGTAGAAGATGGTGTTGACCGTGATGGCGTTGAGCACCTTGTACGGCAAGCTCATGACCAAGTCCGCGACGGCCTCGGCCGAGGAATGATACAGGGCATATCGTACATGCTTCTCGACGATGGCACGCTTGGCGTACAAGGCCGCCACCTCAAGGACGCAGCCAAAGGCGTTGACCAGCGCAGCTGTGAACAACAGGGTGCTGCGCGGCTTCATGGACTCGGCCGTGTTGGGCAGCCGGACGAAAACGCTCGCGACGATGAGAGTCTGGAACAGGTTGATAACCAGCATGGCCACCGTCATCTGCGGTGAAGCCTTGAGCAGCGCGAGAGCGCGCCACAGGCACAGCGTGATCTGCTGGGGATACGATATGGTGTAGGGCGACTTCCATCGCTGCAACATGGACTGATCGTTTCTCTTGCTTGCCAAAAAGTCGGCGTAGTGTGCGCGCGAGCCGCTCAGGGAAAAGGACGAATCGTAGGCGTCCACTTCCTCGGTAGTCCGGCGGCACTGGCTGCTCGTCCGCCACGCCTCGGCGAACTCGTCGGGGGTATGCGGGACTCTTGCTTCACGGCCGGGCTTGATGATGCCCTCACGCTCGGCTGGACTGGTCATGGACGTCAGGAAATCCGGCGTCGTCTGGTTTCTCGGGCAGTTGAAGCCCAGCCGCTGGAAGTAGGCTTTGGCTTCCGTCGTCTTGCCATAGTAGATCTGTCGTCCCTCGTAGAGAAGGAGGACCTTGTCGAACAGCTCATAGGCCTCTTGTGGGCTTTGATAGATGGCCACCGCGCTCGCCATGCCCATTATGTCGCTCTGAATACGCAGCGTCTTGCAAAGATCAACCGTTGCGGCGCTGTCGAGCCCACGCGTGCTGTTATCCCAACACTGGATCGGCGCGAAGCTCAGAGCCGCCTCGGCGATGCTCACGCGCTTGCGCTCGCCGCCCGATACGCCGCGTACGGTGTCGCCGTCGGTGCCGCCGACGGGCGTCTGCATCGTGTGCAGAATGCCTAACATGGCCATGGTCACGTCACGCACCCGCCGCGCGTACTCGTCCGCCGAGAGTCCCCCGGGTCGATTCTTGGGTGTCCTCGCCCGCGCCGCAAAGAAGAGCGTGTCCGCAACCGAGAGGGCCGGGAAGTGAACGTCCTCTTCGGCGGTGTAAATGGCATCGCCTCTGAAATAGCGCTTCATCTCGTCGGCATTCACGCCGCGGTAGTTGAGATGAGCGTTCTCCGACACCTGCGTGCCCTGCGTGTCACACGCGATTGTTCGCAAGAAGGTCGAACATCCGCTGCCCGGCGGACCCAGCACACACAGCATCTCGCCGTCCTTCAACACTCCTTCGAGGTCATGAAGGATGCGCACTTGTCGACGCTTCACGCGCAACAAGCCACGCACAGCCGCCACGGCCTTGAGCCACCACGCGTTGCCCACAGTTTGCTGGTAAGCCGTGTCGGCCCCGAACCCCGAGACAGTCAGCTTGCGAAATGCCACACCCGCCTTGCGCACTTCACAGCTGTCGGAGCGGAGGCGATAGAAAGACTTGGCCCACTCACGGGCGTCGAAATTAGCTCCAAAGGGGTCAAGTGGTCCATCCTGCTTTGGAGGCTGAGAGACGTCAGTGGGACCGTCTTGAGTCGATGAATTTGAGCCGTTGCCGCTCTGTTGTTGATTCTCGAGAAAGGATTTGGCGATCTGAACGAGGTCTGTGATGGCCTTGTACTCGTCCGCAGACATATGTATGGATCTGGGCCGCTCGTCGCTGGGGTCAACGCCTGGGAAACTGATGAGGGAAGAGCGATCTCGAGCTCGACCCGTTGATGATAAAATTGGCCACCCGTTCTCTGCCATGTTGTCGGTGAGGGGTGGAATGGCTACCGTTGTTGACCAAGTTGCAGGTATGTGTGTAAAGCTACTGAGACCAGTCCTCGAAACAATTCACTTGATTCAACTACGGCCTTCAGAGCCGGTTGAACTTAAAACGCAACAAGAGGCTTCAAGAGATGTAATGTCGATTTTCAGTGTGTTGGATGGCACAGAATAGATTCGAAATACAGTCACCACTACCACGCCTCGCTAGTGCTCCAAACATGTGCTCGTAGACTGTAATCGCCTACTACCATTCAATCTTTATCATCTCCAGCAGAGTACCGGAGCCCCTCTTGACGAATGTTCAGATGGTATGGACACGGCAGCGGAACTGGAATCCTCATCATCGTCCCCTCCTCACTGCCCAGCACCAGAGACGACATGAAACCAACCCTGAACCTTGAAGCGGCAATAAAAGGAGTTGGCTGAAGTTTAGATTTTGTGTCTACAGGTTGACATGACGTATAGACAGCTGAAGGGCAAGACATGCGAGCACTCGGATAGGTTTCCGGCTCATCTGTCGAAAGACTGCCCAGGCACCCCCTGCCTGTAAGGAACTCTGCAGCTCGTAAGCGGCGCAACGAACTCTACGAAAAGACTCTCGCTGAACTTGCATGTGCCCGGAGTTCGAATGCCAAGAAAAGCTGCTTTCCCGACCTGGAAATCTGACGAATCCGGAAACTAGCTCATGAGAGCACTGATGACGTACCTGGCCTGCATTGTGCTCTCATGCATTGGAGTTATCCGTAAGACCATACTCTCGAGATCGAGCCATGTTGGCTAAAATGACAGCACAAACGTTTCCGGGCGCTAAACCTACATTAGTAAGAAGTGTTGAATTACCTTATTTCGACATCCGTTTCCCCTGTTTTATGCCACTCAAAAGTTAAAGAAAAGGCTAAAGAAAAGCTGGTATAAACAATGACAAATGACCGAGTGTCATAGCTGCTCGGTAAGTTGAGCCTCCCCGGCGGGAACGAGAGTGCGTCTATCGTGTTCGGGGACCAAAGTAAATGTACGCAGCGCTTGCTACTGCAGCCACGGAGGGATTTTAGAATTTGCTGCTTGTGAGTTGAGGAGGAGTTGGGCATGAGATGCTGCGCACAGAAGAGCTTTCGTGATAGAGACATCATAGAGTCAAGATCAGAAAGTCATGTTTTCGAACGTCACAATTGAAAGTTGCTGTAATATCGAGCGAGTACTTCAAATCAATACAACTGCTACGCGTAGTTCTCTTTCTATTCGAACAAAATCGTTTCTACAGGGCCTGCTCAACTTGACGGGGCGCCAACTTCACCCACAGCGGGTGCTTATCCCAGATCCCGTAACTGTCCTGGTCCAGCCAGTTAAAGCCGGGGTCAGCTAACTCGAGGTCGAAATTGTACAATAAGTTGGCCACGATGAGCCTCATTTCCGGGTATGCAAGGCTGCGTGAATACTGGTCAATAATCTACCATCCATGGCACAGAGAGAGAAAGGCACTCGGATGTAGTAAAAAGAGATAGAACTCACTTCTTGCCAATACAGTCCCTCGGCCCAGCCGAAAACACCCTGACACACTCTCTCCGATCCCCGGCATACTTGGCGGGCCGTCTGTTGTCGTCCAGCCACCGCTCCGGCACGAACTCGTCGGGATCGACGAAGTTGTCCGGATGATGCGCAATCGCGTACAGCGGAATGTCGACGCGCGTTCCTGCCGATACGTGACGTCCGCAGATGACACGACCCCCGCGAGGTACCATGCGCGGCATGGGCGTCGGCGCGGGCGGGTACACGCGCATGGCCTCCTCGATGCACGCGTTGAGATACGGCAGCTTGCGCAGGCCGGTGAAGGTCATGTCTTCCGGCGGGTTCTTGATGGCGGCGTCGAGCTCCGCTCGCAGCGTCGCCATCTTGGCCGGATGCGTGAGCAGCAGATAGCTCAAGGCCGACGTGGCGGCCGTGGTGGTCTCCGTGCCGCCGATCATGAACGTCGCGGCGTTGGAGTACATTTCGGCCCGCGTGATGCCGGGTCGCTTCCCCCCGCCGCTGTTCTGCATGATCATCGACCAGATGTCGGTGCCCGAGTCGTCGCCACGATCCAGCCGCTTGTCGACGCGGTCCATCGAGAAGCGGTTGTGCCGGGCTCGACGCTTACCACTGCCTCCCCAGATGTACTTGAGGAGCAGCGGCCCCAACGGCGGGTGCCATCCCATCATGCCCATGCCGAGCGTGACCGTCTTGATGGTTGAGTAGGTGTCGCGAACCCATTGGCGCGCCGACTGGTCGCTCTCGAGCATACCGAGCGGCTCGCCATACATGAGATCGCCCATGATGTCGAAGGCCAGGTAGCTGAGCCAGGTCACGAGGTCGACACGGCCCTTGACCGAGGAAGAAGCAGGCTCCGCATCCTTGTCCGCCAGCTTGCTCATCAAGTTGCGCACATGGCCCTGTACGAGAGCCTCCTGCCTGAGAACGGCACGGTCGGAAAACGCATGTGAGAAGAGGCGCCGTTGGCGCTGGTGATTCGCGTCGTCGGCGCGGACAATACCCTTGTCAGGCGCCGCCATGTCCGGACCCAGTCCGACAAAGTCCTTTGGGATGTCGCCACCACCGCCAGCCTTCGCATAGATGTCATGCCAGGCATCGGGATGGGTGTAGCTGAGCTCGTTTGGGCCGATGCGGACAATGTGGCCATACTTTTTGTGCAGGAGCAACAGCCACCTGTGGTTGGAACCGTCGGCGCGGTGCCACAGCGACGTGACGGTGGTGATGCGTGCGAGCAGCGGACCTGGATATCCCGCCAGGGGATGGAGAGTCAGGTAGTAGATGGTGCGTAGGACAAGAAAGCCTAAGATGACCGTCCCGATGCCCCAAAGAAGCCTCGGGAGGTCCGGCAGGTTGCTTGGGTGAATGTTGAAAGGTAAGTACCGAATCATCCTGTCCTTGTTGGTGGGCTTTCGATCGAGCTGCTGGTTGTTTTCTCACAGTCAGCCGTACTTTGTTCCCGTTCCTACAAGTGTTAGTTATCCTCCTTGCAGCATGACGAATACGCTGTCGTCGCCGTCACGGGCACTCAGCATGACCGGCGTAATGCTAAGTTAGCATGATAAAACTTGCGTCGTGACCCGCACAAGCCGAGGATGAGCATCCTGGAATAGGATTTCCCCATAATTCGGGGAGGCGGCCATACTCTAGGCCCGTGGGTGCCGTGATTCACAAGATTCAAGAGACGACATTTTGACATGCAGGGGTGACAGCTATGCGGCTAGAGCTTCGTGGCCTTCTTCCTCAGTCATTCCAGGGACATGGAAGCTTTCTCGCATGAAACCCCGAGCCAAGGCCTTTGATTGGATACGTGAACGTGGCTGGGATACTCCAAAGTACGACTCAAGCGCACGGCGAAGCTCGGCATCAGACGGACTCCCTTAGCTATAGACCAGGCTCTACTCCCCGTTGTCCGGATACAGTCGCAAGCTTGAAAGGAAAGACTTTGCCACGACGTAATGTGGCAGCCTTCGGACGAGCTGTATTCTGTGGAACCACACGTGTTCGGCCTTTTTCTTGTTCTTCTCCCTGTTTTTTTTAGACTTTTGGGTTTCTACCAAGTCTCTGGAACCATCTGTGGTCGTGGCAGGCATGGTCTGATCGGGTACGTAGAGGATCGCCTTGCACTCCTGAAATGGATATAGATGACACACCTAGCCGGATATTCGAGCGATGATAAAGCAGCTTGGACGTTGGCGCTCTCATCATCAGCCATGACCACCGAGCTCATCATCAGTCATGACCATCGAGACTGCTTGGCTTGACCGGAGTACAGCGTAGTGTCCTTGTACAGGTCCGATGGTGATATCATCTAGTGAAGAATATTTCCAAATTAGAACACAAGTGCGATCATAGTGGCGGTTGTATAGTGTATTCAAGTCGGCATATAGGTTATGCCTGAGCAACTCCGAGGCACTTTCATGTGCTTCCTACGCGATCAAACTGGCAAACACTGCCTCTCTCGATGTGGATGCCTTGTACATATATGGAAGCTCACCAAAAACACACTTCCATCGGTCAAACCAATATTTACAGATAGCCAATCTACCCAGTCATCATTAGCGGTTTGGAGCCGTTGATAACGCCTCTCCTTTTGTCTTGCTACGATAACACCTACTTCCACTGTGCCCTCGGATACCTCCTTTGCACCACCATGTCTGCCTTTCAACCCCCTCTAACACCATCCCCGTCTCCTCCTACGTCACCCACAACCTCCCGTATGTGGAAGAAGCCACAGCAAGATGTGGTCGAGTGCACGAGATCATCAGTGCCACCATCAATGTTTCTCAATGTGTCCCAACCAGCAGCCTTAGGCCTCATCACACCACCAGACACTCCGTTGAAGGATGAACATACCGCAGCCGCGACTTCCGTAACAGAAATCGACTGCCCTATCTCTAAAGCCAGCTTTCTCCTTGCTCAGGCCTCTCTGTCAACGGCACTATCCGGTGGCTCATCTTCAACCAGGTTCAAATTCCGGAGCCCAAGTCCGCTTCAAGAGGGATCACGAACACTGCGTTTCGGCAAGGGCCTCGATGGTTGTTTCAGTCGAACTACAGGCTTCCTAGGAGGCCAAACAGAACGTCTTCCCAAGGCTCTGGAGGCATGGGAGGCGGTTCATGAGAGTCTTCCGCGGCTACTCCGCGCTGGAAAACTGCGTCAAGCCGTCGACGCTCTCGGTTCCACCGTGGCGAGAGGAAGCACCCCGTGGGATGACTTAGAGCAGCGCCATCTTACGCGAGCAGCACTCGTACTGAGCGCGCTGGCTCACGCGTACAACTTTGGCATGAACCAATGCAAAGCCAAAGAAGACAATGGACGATCCCAGCTACCGCGCCATATCCTTGAGCCGTGGGAGATGGTTTGTAAGAAGTTGGGGAGAGCCTTTACCGGTCGGGTACGTACGGACGGATGTCCTCAACACCACTAACCCACCTGCACAGAACAGTAACTGACTTGGCATGATAGGTGCCCGCTGACGACGTTCTCAATAACGCCGTGGGCAATGCTTCCTTCAACCTGAGCAGTACCTGGTTTGACCTTCCCGAGGAGCGGCTCTCCCCTGGGCTTCAAGGTACGATGGAGGCCATCTTTGCGCCTGCGCTGTCTTCCATGGCCCTCGCGCAGAGCAGCGTGCTGGCAGACCAGCCTGGTCAGGTCGCACGTTGCCTGGAGGGTCTGGCAGCACGCGTCGTAAAGTTGGCCCAGGTGTTCGAGACCATGACGCCGCGCGACACGGCGCACTTTGACCCCGTCGTCTGGATCAAGACGTATCCCGCCATAGGTCGCGCAGTGGTGGCCGGCGAGCTTGGAAATAGTGGCGTCGACGCGCCGCTGTTCCATGCGCTAGACGCCTTCATCGGTCGCCAGGACGTCAAGGGTGATTTGAGGGGGATGCAGAACGATCGACGGGCCACGCTTCCGGCCAACGTTCGCGCCTTCTTGGATGCCCTCGGTGACAGGACCGCAAGTGTCAGGGAATACGTCGCTGCTGCCCGCGCTCGGCAGCTTGAAGACCATGTGTCCCCTGAACAGAGGTCGCAATATCGGCATGTGTCGGCGGCGTGGGACGGTCTTTTGCAAATGTACGTCTGGTTTCTCGAGCGGCACCGCGTCAAGGCTATTGGCATCACGGGCGTGTCACTGAACACGGGTCGACACTCGACGAGCAGCGGTGTCAAGAGTGAAGACAAGGGGAAACCTGGAGTGGAGTTGGGGAAGGCGAATATTCGACCCGAGGCCATGCTCAGCATGCAGATGAAGAAGGGCATGGCGTCTCGGCTCGGGGGGCGGCCACAGTGGCAGGACGCGCGTGTGGAGTCGCAGATCGAGTATGAGGGCAGCGCTGAGGTCTCAATAAGGTTGGATACAAACCTGCCGCTCGAGCCGGGGGATCGGGTTCAAGTATGGCCGCCGAGAAAGAGGAAGATTCTCAGCAGAACATCATCCCACAAGCGACATGTGCGAGCCCCCCCGTCGCCCGCACCGGAAGACCGTGAAGAGTCGTCAAGCATGGGCGAGAATGATGCCGAGCCGAGATTCTATTCCATCGCCCGTGTCATACCTGATGCGGCTGATGGAGTAACAGACTCAGGGCAAGGAGGAGGTGGTATGACAATCACTTTGATAGTAGGTCAACACTCGCCCGAAGGATTGGTTTCCTCGTTTCTCGGCCACGCCGCTCAAGGCACGCATCTGCGCCTTCGCCCCTGGCCTTTTCCGCGTTTCCGCCAGCCACGCGACTTGACCGTGCCGCTGGTTCTGGTCGGTCAGAGCAGCGGCGTTGGCCCCTTGGTAGGCTTTTTGCACGACCGGGTAGCACGGGCACGACGGCTCGGCAAAAGCCAGCATGACATGGGCGAAGTTCTGCTTGTTGTCGCTGCTAGAACGCTTCACCATGTCCCCTGTTCACTCGAAGACCTGGAGCAGCTGACCAAGGCCTTGCCATTGACAGTCGTCTTGGCTCTCAGCCAGGAGACGCACCTTATGATCCGTGGTGGAACCTGGACTCGGCTCCCTCAGGGGAAGCAGCATCTAACGCGCCAACTGGTGGAATACCGGGACGTTGTCCAGCGGCTTGTTAAGGAAAAGGGCGGCCACGTTTTCGTCTGCGGCAGCTCTGACTTTGGTGCTACTGTGATGAGCAGTCTTGGACTGGGTCAACCGCGACAACAGCATCAGCAGCAACAGCAGAAGCAGAAGCAGCAACAACAAGCAGAGGATGTAAATAACGACTCTTACGGTGTCAACTACACAGAAATACCCTCACCTCCCGCACATTGGCGCCAACTGCACCAAGATCTTTTCACGTCGGTGAAAAGACCTCGGCTGTCACCATCTTCTTCCTGCTCCTCTCTGCACTGCTCGTCCTCAATCCCGACAAGGCCCGAAAGAAAAATCATCAGCCCCTCCGAGCTTGCGACCCATAACTCCATCACCTCGTGTTGGACTGCCATAGACGGAACGGTCTACGACATGACGTCCTTTCTTTCGATTCACCCTGGAGGACCCAAAACGCTCCTTGAATCAGCAGGTACCATTGCCGACCAGCGTTTTGCCGAAACGCACGGCGGGCCGCACGTCCAGGAGATCAGAGGCTATCTCGAGAGCTTTGCCATTGGGCGTTTGTCCACAGCCATCGGAGACTCGGGCGAGCAGACCATCACGGCAAAACTCATCGACGCCTTAGTAAGGATGCAAAATGCGCTGACGAACAACACCGCCTTCGACGCAAGCCGCGGACCGGTTCCTCTTTACGTATACGAAGACGCCCTGTTGGTATTTGCCGATGGCCTAGACGGCGTGCGAGGCATCTTAGCAGACATTGCCACGAATACTTCCTCATCGGAGATGAAGCAAACCGTAGCGGAAACGCAGGAGCGGTTGAGACGGGCTTTCACGATTCTGAAAGATCGATGCAAGCGTTACCTGGCGGCTGCTGGCTCCAGCTACTTTCCCTCAACCCTGCTTGATGAAAGCGAGCTTTTGGTTCAGAAATCGCACAGAAAGTCTATCCTGAAGGTGCATTCCGCGATTGACGCTTGTAAGAAAGGCCTAAGTGGAGTTGAAGTTGGAGTAATTGTTGACAGCACTCACGGCATTTGTGATACCTGTGACAACGCATTATCTGATGCATTGGAGCGTGTTTTGGGGAAGTTTTGCATTGGTCTTACAACCGTTGCCGAAGAGGCCGAGTCACGGACTGTTTGCCTAGAGAAAGACATCTGCGCAATATCACATTCCTATTAGACTGTCGAATGTATATCTAGACTATCTAGCATCTCCACGGAAATAGACATTTTAGTGTTGACCACAAATCAGCAGCAAGGCTTTTTCATTAAGGCGGTTAACGCATGTCATTTTCTAATTGATCAACCGATTACAAGGCTGGCTGCCTAGGCTGCTTCGAGGGCGAGATGCCCACATGAAGGTTGACATAAGTCATGCACCGTTGCCTCAACGAACTACACAGCATTGGAGGGAACCTTGTAGATAGCCACAGTTTGGACGACGTCTTGATTCTCCGAGTGTCTGAGATCATTCATCATAGAAGATCGTCCGGTGCACCAAGCATGCGACGCTTCGCAACGCGCGCTCGATTGGTCCAACAGTAGGGACTAACCAGAAGCTGTACGACCCATGTGTCCAAGTCTCCAAATTAAAGTTGTTAGTAAGCCGAACTTTTAGGAGTTTCGACATATGACGTCAGGGTAGACTAACAGGTTTTAAAAAGAAAAGAAAAGGGGGGGAAAAGGGAAGAAAAGGGGGGGAAAGGGGGAGAAAAGAACGAGATTGCTAGAAAGTGAGGTTGGCCATGCGGTATTGAAATCAACATTCAGATGCAACTCGCCTGCTTCATTGTCAACTTCTCTTATTCTCAAGGAACAAAACAGCTTTATGTCAATACGCTCGAGTCGGTACAATGCCACCGAGACTGTCGTCACTCAGGTGTATCTGAGGGTGTGCGGGGTTCCATTAGAATGACGTACAGTTTCTCAGGTTTCCAGATTCGTTCATCCCATAGAGCATTATCTTGCCGTCCTCTCCGGAAAATAGAATTTGGAAGATGGTTGCCAAGATCAGATATTGCCCAGTGTTACCACACTGAACCTCGGTTGTAGACAGCCGAGCTTAGGACGCCTATTCTTAACCGGTGACCATGTCTCAGATCACCCGAATTTGACTTTTCCATACTCCAAGATCTTGAGTTTGAGAAACACCTACTCCAATAACAAAGTCATCGAGCATTCGTTACCCGAGAACTGTGTCTCCAACACGTCGACGAAATCAATCCAGTTGACCAAACCTACAGCATGTCCCAATTTGACATCAGTGACGCAGACCTAGCTCATCTCAACGACAAGGTCGTTCTTGTCACAGGTTGTCCTGCCCCTTGATGAAGTTTACGATTGTCGCATCGCGTTCCAGCCGAATAGTCATGTTTTCTTATGCAATCTTATCTTCTATTTACTCTATTATTCAAGCCAATCACAGTTCAAGCTACCCACAGATTGAAATTATCCTTTCGTGCGCAAACTGTACAAAGATACATTGCATACAGTTCAGATTACTCAAGAGTCAACCGGCAAATATCTAACCTCTTGTCTCGTAGGTGGCTCTTCGGGCATCGGCCTTGGAACAGTGAATCTCCTCCTCTCCCGAGGCTCCCGCGTAACAAGCGTTGATCTGAGTCCGCCTCCATCGGCCTTGAAAGAGTCTTGTTCATTCACTCACGAAACCTGCAATGTCTGCGACTGGGCGGCTTTGCGCAGCGTGTTCCAAAGGACGGTGGAGCGAGAAGGAAGGCTCGATGCAGTTTTTGCGAATGCTGGTAATTGGTTATATCTTTCCTTTCCCCTCCAAGAACAAATCCTCCCAAAATCCTTACACGGAGTTGTTTACCGGATCTCTAGGCATCAATCCACGCACACGATTCATCGATGACGAGTTCGATGCCGCAGACGGACAGCTCAAAGCTCCGGATTTAACATGTGTGGAGGTGAACCTGTACGGCGTCATCTCTACGGTCAAACTCGCTGTGCATCACATGCGCAATCGAAAGACCGAGGGCAACGTTGTCATCACCGCGTCAGTGAGCTCCTGGACGAGGTTTGGCGCGGTGGACTACAGTAAGTGCACATCCTCTCGAGGCTTGCCGAGTCTCTTGTTACGTGGATCATATTCGTGAGATCGGTCTCCATGTTGACGTGAACTGACAAATTACTCAAGCTACATCCAAGCACGCCATCCTTGGCTTTATGAGAGGCCTGCTTCCGCACGTCTCCGCTCTCCCATCTCCCATTCGCATCAACTGCATCGCGCCGAACTGGACCCAGACGGGAATAGTCACGAAGGAGATGGTGGCCCCGACCGGTTTCACCCTCAACACCCCCGAGCAGGTCGCGCGATCGGTAGGGATACTGATGAGCGACGGAGGCAGGAACGGGCAGGTCATCTTCGTTGACGGCGGGAAATACTGGGAGATCGGGAAAACGCTCGAGGCAAACGGGGTCGGGAGTTTCGTGGGCCCGACGATGCCGGAGAGCAGCGCCCAGGGGACGGACTGGGATAGATATGTGGAGTTCTGTCGCCGGATGAACATTGCGCTCGGCATGGGTTAGGTATGGTTGACCAGCAGCAGCGATCTGTAGTTCCGTACATCCACGAGGAAGATTGAATAAGAGTTTCTTGGTCCGACCGGCAATAAAAGCCAACACGTCGTCGGTGAGTTGGCAGCCGAGGTCGCCATATCACTGTTAATGCCACCGGACCTCCGCGTGAGGTCTAGATTGCCTCATGCGCTCCCACTTTCTTCGGAGCCGTTCGGCGTCAAGTCTCTTTAGTATTTATTTGATTTGGGGCGCTAATCTAAGCTCCTGTGGGGTCTTCCAAGACAACCCATCGTATTTGGTTCGTGGGCTGATGACTGCATGGGAAGGATCCATATCTTTGCTTCACATCTGAGCTCTGGAACTGCTCCAGCAGAGACACCTTCTCTAGCTCTCGAGTAGTCTGAGCTGAGTCGAAGAGGAAGGGAGCCTCCCGCTGTAATTATCTTATTAACAAAGAGCGGTCACAGCCAGTCCGCAGCGCCCAATTCGCAACTCATGACTGGCGATGTGCCTCATCATCACCCGGCCTTTGGATGCCAAGACGTTGGCTCTTGGTTTATAGTGGATCTCACCTGATCACCGCTGGGGGTGTGGAAGCCATGTTGCATTCCCGATAGCTTACGATAGCTAAAACCTGCGCGATTTTGATGATGTGTTCTTACCTCGATGTCGGGTTTCATCACGAAGAATAATCGTCAACGAATGTTCATTTGTCCCGTAAGGATTTGCAGAAATGGACCGATCTCTAAGGCATTAGCTGTCGGAAAGAATGATTCGGCCGAGCCCGGAAATCCGTGTTCTTCATCTAGGCGAGGCTCCCACCGGTAAGTGGGCGAGAGGGTTGTTCGTCTATCTGCCTCCCACGCGAGCTGCATCGAGATCTATCCCACCATGTACAGAGAAGCTTAATTCTGATGATTCTGTACCACAGTGAGTTTCGGCGCCTAGAAAGCTCGGCACTGCAAAGATTCGTTGCCGTCATGTCCAACTGAGATGCGAAATGCAACTAACCTGGTATCCCATCAACTGCCCACCAACGCTAGTTTATAAGTATATGCCAATGCACTTCCTCCTAGAAAGATTTGGCCCAATCAAAAGGTTATGAAGCCCTAGATTTGGGGTAAAATTGGGCATTTCTATGGAGAACTCCTTGTTGGGCAGTCGATGGGATAAGATCTTTTGTTCTCCACCAGGGCGGGCATCATTCGGCGGAGGAGCCATGGATTGACGACGCACTGCGGGTATGCCGACCAACCTTGAAATAAATGCCGGGATCTCGCCGATGTGTCAAATCTATAATTTCTCTTGCCACTCGTCATTCAAAAGTGCTCGTCGGTGACTTACGCCCAACGTCTTGTTGTTGTCTCTCACCCTCGCACTTCATCTCGAACACGATATATATAGTCCGCAACATGCCTCTCGCGGTATTACCAGCATTGATTGAAGACATCCCCCGTGTCTACGACGTCCAATTCGCTGCTTTCAAGGATGAGCCCATCATGAGCTTCCTGTACCCGAACGGGGTTGACCGAGAAGCTCACACCAAAGGAACCATTGAGTGGTGGAATCACGACCAGATCGGCCACACCGTGAAGTGCGTCGAGACCGACACCGGCAAGATCGTGGGCATGGCGTCGTGGGACATCTTTTGGCGACCGGGCGAGGAGAACGCGTATCAGAAGCCCGAGGGAATCCCCTGGCTCACTGGTGACGACAAGTTTCGTTGCGAGCGCATACTGGTGCCCATGTGGGATATGCGAGTCAAGCTGTTTGGCAAGCGCAGGTACATCTGTAAGCTCTCCTCCTGGAAATCTGATCATGACGAGCAACAACTCACGCCCTGTCAGACCTCTCCACAATAGCCGTCGATCCTGAGCACCAAAGACGAGGAATAGGAAAGAAGCTCATGCAGTGGGGTGCCGACGTTGCCGACCAGCTGGAGCTCCCGATTTACACCGAAGCCTCAGACGCGGGCTTCTCACTGTACTCCAGCGTTGGGTTCGAGAGGTTGACACACGTACAGCTCATTCACTCGGCTGAGGCTCGTGGTAAGGATGAAGCAGCGGAGGTCCCTCTTGTCGTCAGGATGCCCAAAGCCGCCGGTGGAATCAGCTTCAAGCAGTGGTCTGATGCGGGATTCCCAAAGGATTTCAATGTACACGGCAATAGCGTGTCGGCTTGATAAAATATTCAGGTATCCAGTTGTTACTCGAGGCTGAACGCTTTTGGGTAGTTTTTTATTACATTGGTTATCTATTGCATGATAATTGCGGCCTCATCAGCAAAACTGCAAGTCATTCTCCTTGGCTCGAAATCAAGAGACGTAAACCTCTCGATAATAGACGTCAAGCCCACCACCCGAGTTTTGATAACATCACCCACTGTTCACCAGACCGCAAGGCTCATAGCGAGTCCGCAATCAAGCCGCCATTCCAAACCCCCGGTACTAAATAGTAACCCCAGTCAAATCTAAGCACTACCAAGTATAAATATCCTGAGAGGTTATTGCGGACTTTGTTCTCGTTAATCCTGCATCGCAAATCATCGCACCATGAGATATGCTTCCTCTCTTCGCTTTTGTCGCGGTCGTAGGATCCAGGATCCAGGGTCAATCAAGGCTCCAAAGCAATGTGCTTTGATCCCAAAGTCAATAGAGTGAAACGCGTAAGAAAGACTCTATATTTGTTTCTTGTCTCTTCGTACAGTGTTACGCTTATAGGACACAGATAACCGTGGCTGGAAATGGAGTTCCATCCATACAGTATACCCGAAAACCTGGTCTCTACTCAGGCGTGTACAAACTGTTCCCTTGAGACATTGGACCAGCTGTCCGTCGTTGTATTCAACCTGAGGATACAAATCACCCACCCTCGTCGGTCCTTGGGCAATCTTTTTCAGCTTCTTCTTGGAACCCCCTTTTTTCTCATAATCGGTTGCCGTTGACCGTGAGTATCTGAATATGGTATATGATAATCAAGTCTTTTCCCCTCATCAAAGCTTCGGTTATTCATGCAGGAGTCTCCTCATACTCTTCATAGTGCTTCCCAGTGACAGGTACGCTCTCAGCCACAACGGTGATGGAAATAGTTTCGAAACTGACATGTGAGTGGAAACAATTGAACTCAGTCTAAGGAAGATTCAACATCAGGGATTATAAATCTTTTGCCCTGCTATAATCTTAGCATAGCTACTTCGAAGTTGTGATGGGCTTCATCCTGGACGCAGCCTGCGATGTCTGTTACTAGCCGAACGGATGCTCAGTCCACGACCGTATGGTTAACGTGATGATCTAGAAATTGAGAAATCGTAAGGGCGGGACAAGGCAAAGCTTCGTCACGCTGGAGGTGAGTAGAAAGCATAGCCATGAGGGCGCAGATTCGACTTTGACCAAAGCATACATATCAAACATCGCATTCATATCAACGGAAATTGAACAAAAACAAGGCCACCCACGCGTGTGTGCCAAAGATCTTGATTGGCTACTACCTCCCTTTTCCAAGGAGTTCAATCTCAATATCAGCCCTCCGTCGGGCAACGACCAACCTCCCACCGATTCCATGTCCGTCTGTCAATAGCGTTTTCAAGGCCGTATGCCCCCCGCGCCACTGGCTATCATTCTTCGGGTAAGCCTGAGTAGGCCTCCCCATTGCGAAAAAGAAAACAAAAAACACATTTCCGTTGCGGCCGGTGACCATCCGAAAGTGTTTCCCCTCCCTGATTCTTTTTTTTTGATAGATCGTACACACGCTCAAAAGCCATACACAGAGTAATGAGTAGAGAGAAGAAAGTTTTCCCCATCAGAGAGAAGCATGAATTATCCTTGCCGTCTGCAGTAAGAAAAAGCTCTGCAGGTCCAAAGAGATTCGTTTGCCGACAAAAACGCAACAAGTGACAGCGTGCCGGGACACCGAGGTCACGACCATTTAGATCACGTCGTAAGAGCGAGGATTCGATGGCCGACGACCACTACCTCTCTAGTGGTAGTTTCCGCCCCAGCCGCCGCGCTGCTGCTGGCCGCCGCTGCCGTAGTATCCGCTACCGCCATAACCCCCTTGGCCGTAAGATCCAAACGGAGCACCGCCGTGCTGGCCGCTGGTGGCACCGCCCATGCCGTAGCCACTGCTTCCATGCAGACCGTGTCCCTGGAGGTGGCTTGGGTAACCTCCGTAACCACCCATTTGGGAGGTGGACTGAGGAGGCGGCAGACCAGACTGGCCGGGAGTCGTGTTGGTGGCAGAGCCAGGGCGAGCGCCACCAAGCGAAGGAGATGGGCCGGAGCCGGGCTTGCTGTCTGCGAAGGGCTTCAGGTCATCGGCGGCAGACGTAGCATTCGTAGGCTGGGCTGTGCTGTTGAAACCCTGTCCAGCCGGGGACTGGAAGGAGGACGAGCCGCGGCCGAAGGTGTCCTGCATGCCACCGAAACCGCCAGCACCGGCAAGACCAGGCTGGTTGGCGGATTGAGCAGAGCCAGCGCGGGCGCCGAACTCGCCACCGAGACCAGAACCGAGCCCGCTGTCAGCACGGTGCAGAGACGACTGGCCAAATCCAGCAGCAGGGGAGGAAGCATGGTCGTAGGGGCCCTGGGGAGACATTCCGTACGGGTTTCCGTAAAGACCACCCTTGCCATAGGGGCCACCGCCGTATCCTCCCTGGCCGTAGTGCCCGTAGTTCATGTAGTTGGAGTAGTAGGCGTTGTTGAAGTAGGGGTGGCTGTTGTAGGGATAGCTCTGCTGGCCATGAGTCTGAGGCTGAGAAGCCTGGCTAGCCTGTTGTTGGCTTTGAGCAGTAGGATTCGGGGTGGTGTGGCCGCTGTTCTGGGCGTCGTTGGTCACGCCTCCGTAGCGAGACTGGTTTTGAATACCGCCGCTCTGGGGGTATTGGCTTAAGTTGTCAGCCTGTTGCGACGCATTGTATCCTCCGAAAGACCTCTGCTGTTGGGAGGGTATGTTGTCCTGGTGAGCTTGCGCTCCCTGCTGGCCGTAAGGTTGGTTGTAGTAATTGTAGGGGGGTCGGTTTTGTTGATCGGCGGTGTAATAAGACGAGTACTCGCTAGGCGCGGAGCTGAATGCTCCACCGGGTTGCTGGGGTTGCGGCTGCGATTGGGATGGGAAGCTGTCGAACTGGTTCTGCGTAGCAGTAGGGTTCGACTGGGTGAACGGATCGATCGGTTTCTGGGGAAAGCCAGCGGGCTCCTGGGAACCAGCCTGACCGAAGCGCGAGTAGGACTGCGGCTGCGTAGCAGACTGAGGAGCTGAGGACGTGTAAGTAATTGAAGAACACAGTTGCCAATCAAACATTTGCTCAAACATACTTTGGTTGGAAACGGGAGGTTGAGGAACAGCATTGGCGGGACCTGCAACATGGTTAGCAAGGGAGTGGGGGACTGAAGTTTTCATAGCGTCTGTACCAGTAGGTGTGGCGGCAGCGGCGGGAGGTAGACCAGGAGCGGGCTTCTGGGTACCAATGGCCTCGGGCACCGGAGCTTGTTGAGGAGCAGGAGGGAGAGAGGTTCGGGGGTGGGCAACAGGGGAGTCGGCCGGGGGCTGAGTTCTAGTCTCAGGCTCTTCGCGGTCGCCATCGATATCGTCTTCGTCGTTCAAGTTGAAAGTGCCAAATTGGACGGCAGCACGGTCAACCTCACGGTTGCCAGGCATGCGCACAGCCTCCTCCTGGTCCAGCACGCGGCGCTGGTAGCTCGGAGTACGAGAGCCTCTCTCGGTGGTTGCCTTGATGGCTGAGGCAGCGAAGCCGCTGTGGACGTTAGGAACGGCGGGACGAATGGGCTGATGTTGCTGTTGCGAGGCAGACAGAGGGGTCGCGGTAGCGCTGGCGGCATTCTGACGGGGGTCCCAGGAATCGGCCGTTGTGCTAGCGACAGTAGCGGTAGCAGGAGGGTGCGAAACGTCGTCGACCTGTTCGAGATTTGTCTCAGTGAGTTGGTCCACGGAAGGCGGCAAAACCACTTCGGGTTCAATGACGGTTGGTACTTCTGCAGGAGCTGGTTCTTCATGGGCTGGTTCGGCCGGTAGCTCTACAGCAGGCTCAGGTTGCTGCGGCTCAGGCTCGGGGACGGGCTCGGGTGTCGACTCAACGGCAGGCTCGGCAGGAGGCAGAGGCTCGATGGGTTCCGCAGGCTGGGGCGCGGGCTCCTCCTTGAGCGGCTTGGGTGCAGCCTTGGGAACGGTCGACTGGCGGAGCATGCTAGCCCAGGTCTTGGGAATGGGAGCGGCGGGCTTCGGCGCGTCAGATCCGGCGGCAGGAGCGGGAGTGGGAGCAGGAGCTGCAGCGGGCTTCTCAATGGTCTCCTTTGGAACCCAGGGGTCCTCGGCGGGCACGTCTTTCGCTTCGGAGGGGGTGTTCCATGCGTTGGACTCCTCGGTAGGCACAGAGAGCGGCTGGGCGGTGTCCTTGGTGTGACGGGTACCGTTAGTAGCTGCTGTGTGTGAGGACCTGCCCCGTCCACCGCGAGCGCCTCCTCTTTCAGTGTTTCTGCCGCGACCGCGACCAGCATCGGCAGCGTTCCTTCCGCCACGAGTAGGTCTGGCGTTGGATGGGTCGGTGATCGGGTTGGTAGTCGTGGACTCCTTGGCCTTGGAGCGGGGGGCCTTCTTCGTGACCTCGCCCCATTGCGAGATGGTGCCTAGAGACGAGCAAAATTAGTCAAACAAGGTCTGAGGCGAGTGGTTTGTGAATGGGGCAGGACGGGAGATAGGTGGGTAGGGAATTGCGCAAGGCTGGGGATGGCAGCCTGATGGGGCTGGAGCTTTTGTGCGCCGATGGGCAAGGACATACCTTCAGCGATGCGGGTGACGGTGAGGTTCTCGTCGCCGCCTGTCTCTTGGAGAGCGTAGAGAATGTCCTGGTCAGACCAATCGGGGAAGAGCTCCTTGATGAGAGGGGTCTTGGATCCGTATTGCTTCTTCAGCTCGCCGAGCTCGCCCTGGTCTTCGAACGAAGTCGCATCGTCGGCGTCCTTGTGGTCGAGCTTATCGCCATTGGTTCTAGCTTGGGTGCGACCACCGCGGCTGGCAAATCCACCTCTTCCACCGCGACCAGAACCTCTGCCGCGCGAAGCGGCAGGCCGAGTCTGTACCTCAGACATTGCTGGGTATGTTCTTTGTAGGAGGGGATGGGGTGTGTCTTTTTTTTTTCCACGAGTGGAAAATTGGAAGGAGTCAATTAAGGCCGGCCGATATCGACACGACAGCTCTGGTGGGGGGGGGTGTGGTTCTGCGGAACTCAGACCGATGGCAATGTTGAAGAAAAAAAAGGGGAAAAGAAAAGGTGCCGCAAAATGGAAGAGGAGACGACAACGTCGTGGTCGTGGCTGACGAGGCGAGACAGGTGAGGTGTTGGTGGTGGTAGTGGTGGTGAAGGTGGGAGAATTGAGATTGGTGTAGGATGGATGTGGAATGTTGTGCACAGCGAGGCCCAGATGCACTGGGTAAAAGTTCAAAGGGAGGTTTTTTTGCCCAGGCTGCCAGCACAAAGCAACGCCCCGTCACGAGAGGGATTCGATACCTCCTAGGTACGGATACAGTGCTGTCAGTGAGGTGGCCAGTGGAGTGGATGCCCTGGGTTACCTAAGGTAAGGTGTGGTCCTTACCTAAGGTACCTACCTACCTACCTTACCTCAGCAAGCTGTGGGGCGGCGGCAGTGTACTTCCAATAAGAGCACCTGCCGTTATTGTTGGCAGCCGGAGCCAGACGGGGAGCCAGAACCCCCAGAAAATGGGGATCTGACAGCCCTGGACCTGCCTTACCTGCGATGAAGTCCATCGCTCCAGTCAGGCTGAGGTTTTGGGGGTCTGAACAACCGCCTGCAGCGAATGGCAACCCTTCACGTCCGGAAATGGCTAGCGCAGCTGGTTCTTTTGTGGGTTTATGCAGATCCGCTGCCTCAATCGATGGGTTGAGTGGAGGTAGAGATACATGAGTTTGCCACTAAGATGAGGCCAGATGGCAAGTACACACACGTACTTAATCTGCTTTCAAAGTTGTGCCAGTGGCTCTGGGCAAGGTACCTAAGGCAAGTGCTTCCGTTCCTCTCTTGCTGCGCTGGTTCCTGACTCGGGGTCCTCCTTCTCTTCCCTGGCCGATGAGGTAGGTAGGTAGGTAGGTACCTTACGATGGAAGGCGACGCTGTTACGCACCTTGGAGAAATGGGATGAGAGCTCAGCTACATGAGGCACCACAACCTATCAAATCTGAGGCACAAGAGTCTCATCTAGGTAGCGAATTGACGGAAGAGCACCCAGTGAGATAGATGGTTAGTCCAGCCGCAATTTGCATACCTTACCAACCAACTTCCATAACAAGCAGCAAGCCTCCGGGGCGACCATGGACAAGAGAGCTGCGAGCTTCAACCGCCCGCCTCATGCTGTGAGGTTAGGTGTCTTACAAGCAGCTGAAGGTGCTTGGTTCTTGCAGGTAGCCAGTTGAATCGAATTCGGGGGATGAATTCCATTGTCCCCTCATCTCGCGGACATTGCGACCGTCTGGCAATGTCGGCCGACCACCTCAAAAGCTCCAAGCTAGAAGCTCCCGTCTGTATGAGCCGCCCTCTGAACCTCCCTGAGACCTTGGGCCCCGCTGCGTCGTCCGCCCGTGATGTGTCGTGCTGTGTTGTCGTGTCGCGTCGTTGAACTTGATGCCACGCAATAACATGCCGCGATCCTTTAGACATAGCCAGACCATCCTCCACGGTCCCTGAGCTTCCTCGTAATTATTGCTTGTAAAGCTTCCCCGGCTGCTCTTGTGTCATCTGCCCCAAGACCTGGTGCGTTCTTCGGGGCACGAGCTGTATTCGTCGCCTAACACAACCCCTGATCCTCCCCTGCCCAGATCGAGATGACGATTCGTGATGAGCTGCTGCCATAAAGAAGAGTATCAGTTCACATGGCTTGAATCAGATTCATCGGTTCTGAGGCAGGTACACGAGACATGACCCTGCCAAAGTCTGCCAAAAAAAAGCTTCACAGACTTCAACTCTGGCCAACAAGTCAGTTCCCCACCGACCTTCTCCACTTTCACGGCACGTACCGGAAGCTGCCCAGTGCTCGGATGCGGCCTATCAGGTGAGCTGCTGCTAGAGGTGTCAGGGGCCGACTCCGCAATGTGAAGGTCACATGACCCGCTGGTCGCATGACTGGACCAGGTACACTCCCTGGCCGATATCACTCCATGGCATGACGATGATGCGAATCTGCCCTACACTAGAGCGGCCTTGTGACACCATTCCGACCGGCGCCTCCGTTCAGAAGACAGCTCTAGGTATTGGACATTCCCAGTCTACCGAAAAATACAGCCTCAAGCGTTGGACACCTACGAACAATCTTCGAAAGGCCGCCAACGCCGCAACAAGATCCGACGATTGAATTCCGAAATATCACACCATGTTCACCACGAAGCCTCTAGCTTCTATCAAGAACGCCCTCCCGTCAATTCACCAGCCATTGCCACTCTCTTCAAAAGAGTCGCAAAAGCTTCTCAATGTCCTGAAGACATCTTTCCGCCAGAACCTCGACAAGGAGCACGGCTGGTCTTCCGAAAATGCCGAGTCGTCAGCGCCCCAGAAACACTCCAACCACGGCGGCGACTCCCACCGCAGACCGACTGACAGACACCTTCGATCGATTCTTTCCAACCCGCTTTTCAAAGCCGGCATAAGGTCCAATGATACGGCCTTCACTGCACCACGAGATCCCATGAACGTATTCGAGGAAGCCGCCGCGAAGGGCATGATGACAAGAAAGGCCGCGACTGGTTGCCTGCGTGCGAAACGGCAACAAATCCTGCAATCGAGCGCATTATCTGTTCACGATGCTATGAAGGAATCTATGGCAGGCTTGCAAGTAGTACGGTGGCTCAGATCGTCCGGGGAGGAGCGCACGTTGGATTTCCTTACCGACAACCATTTTGTGTACGAACTGTCGCCTTTCCTCATCGCTGAGGGCTTGGAAGAGGTGGCTTGGGAATGGGCGGATCGCGTGATGAGAGGAGAAGGTCCAGCAGATTTGAACAGTGTCCTTGTTGGGTCGTTGATGTCAAGCCTGGTGACCGCCAAGTCAAACATCGAGGACAGGAATCTCGACACCGCCTTCTCGACCATGCTTAGAGCAGACTACACGTGGAAGGCCAGTCCGCAGCTGCCGCAAATTCTTCTGCGGCCATGGCAAGTTCTTTCCTGGAGGTCAACGGTCGAAGCATGGAAGAGACCGTTGCCCTCCACCCCTCTATTTGAGTCTTTCGTCGGGACCGCCGACCACATCCAACGGCCTTTGAGAGCCGACCGCGCACATCTGCAACTCCACCACCCGACGCATCCCGATCATCAGCCAGCCGTCAAGTTTCTGCAAGGTTTCGAGGACAACCGGCTGGTGAAGTCGTACTCACCTACCGGACTGATCGCGAGAGCCATCTTCATGGGCATGGATGCCGTCAGTCATCTGACGCGACTCGGTCGGTCGGACGAGGCCGAGCAACTTCTGCGTATGCTGCAGTCCAAGTTTCCGGAGGACGTTTGGCAGAAGCATCACATGCGCGGCATGCCTATGGTTTGAAGAGACGGAGATACTGACCCATTCAACGTTCTACCTGGTGAGCAACGTGTTCTGCTACTGAGGCCCAAGCCAGAGGCGTCAAAAGGAAAGCCATCGAGCGCCAAGTTGCGTAGTTTTCGGCTCCCACCGCAAGCCTTCCGCGAAATGCAGCTACCAATTCAAGGGCTGCCGAGGTAAAACGCAATCCCGGGAATCGCTATCACCGGCACCTTGCCCATGCGGCAAGAGAGACGCACACATGCAGTCTGGACGTGGTCCCTATAGTACACGCATTCGGCTTGTTACCTACCTAGATTGATCAGAAGTCCAGAAGCGGGGCGGATTGAAAGTTGGTTTTATTGAATTGAAGATACCCAAGATATTACATCGAAGTCATCCAGCAGGACCATCCTCGAGCTATGGTGACCATGAAAATTTTGGTCGTTGCCGATCTACACTGAAAGAATTCACGTGTCGATAGAGACTTGTGCCGCTCTCCTCCCTTCTGATGCCATTCCCATCACTGTTATCGACATCATAAGACAGCTGGTGTATCTTAAGCCAGGCCAAGCCATACCCGATGACATGTGAAGCCCTGAGATCAAGAGAAGAAATATGTCGCAGGGATGCCCTTCATCCTTCCAGTCCCACATATCTCTCTCTGAGCGATGCACGACATTTATGGCGTCGCCAGTTTTACCTACTCTAATAAGAGGAACCCCAAGTCCCCGCCAATATGACTGTCTCATCGAGCCCTAGATCCGGCGAAACAATCCGGGACTGACGCCTGCCAATGACTCCTGTCAACGCGGAAGGATGAGACGAACCTCTCAAACCCTGGCTCGTGCATATCGGCCGGGAATCGCGGCGACGCCCCGGAGCATTCCGAGATGCGTCTACATTAGTGCTTACGGAGCCAAGCAACTCAATTCACCTTGTCCACGACCCTTGACAAAGAACAATCTGGTATTCTTCTCAAAACAAGCAATGCACACCCGTAGAATCCCAACGACAGACCCGTTGAAAACGCCCAGTCCCAGCTATGTCAGTCCCGAACATGAAGTCATCGATACAGATCACACACCCCCTCAAGCCTTCTTCGCAACCCTCACGACAATCTTCCCAGCAGCAGACCCCTCCTTCAACTTCCCGTACGCCTTGACCGCATCCTCAAAGTCGAAGCTCGAGTCAATAACGCTCTTGACCTTGCCCTCCGCCATCCACGCCACGATCCGGGACAGGTCAGCGTGCGAGTTCTTGGTCATGAACGCCTCGAACTTGTGCTTCGCGCCGCCCAGGAAGCCCGGCAAGAACATGCTCGGCAGGACGCTCTTGACCTGCGCAAACGAGACGGCGCCACCGACGCACTTGAAGTGCCCGTCCGCCTTGAGGAAGTCGTCCGAGGCCTTGTACAGGTTCGGCGGCGAGATGCCGACGTTGTCCACCACCAGCGCGAACACCTTGCCCTTCTTCTTGAGCTCGCCGACCACGTCGACCGTCTTGTAGTCGATGGTCTCGTCCGCGCCGAGGGCCTTGCAGAGGGAGACCTTGCCGGTCGAGCACGACGTCGTGACGTGGCACCCGACCGCCTTGGCGATCTGGATCCCGTACGTCCCCGTGCCTCCCGAGCCGCCGTTGATGAGGACCCTGTCGCCGGCCTCGACGTACGGCACGATGGTCTGGTACGCCGTCAACGCCGCCGTGCCGACGACGCCGGCCTGCTCGAAGTCCGCCTGGCCGGGGATCGCGACGCACCCCTCGCGCTCCGCGACGACGTACTCGCTCAGCGAGCCCTGGGAGCCCAGCGGGTCCAGGCGGCCGACGACGGCGTCGCCGGGCCGGATGTCGGTGATGGCGGAGCCGACGGCCACGGCGCGGCCGGCGAAGTCCATGCCGAGGGACTTGGGGAAGGGCAGCATCGCCTTCGCGACGATGCCGAGCTCGGGGAACTTGTAGTCCGCCGGGTTGATGCCGGCGGCGACGACCTGGACGAGGAGCTGGGATGGCTTGAGGGGCCCCGAGGGGGTCGGCACGGTCGCGAGGGTGAGTGATTGCGTGACGTTGCCTGGCGAGGGGATTTGCCAGCGGCGCATTTCGGACGGCGGTGTTGAGGCCATTTTTGCCGTGTTTGGTTGGCGTCGTTTTGGTCCTTGGACGTTGGTGATGAGTGTTCTCGTGGGATATGATGGTGGGAAGAAATATGGGTTAGACAGAGAGGAAGAGAGAGACACGGTAAGATGAGTGAGCGTGAGGTCGGGATTAAAAACATGTGAGTGACGGTCATGATATAGAGTTTGGTGATCGGGGCGGGGGTGTGGGCGTACCACGGAGCGAAATGGAATCGTCTCGTCTAGCAGGTCCCCTGCTCAAGCAGCTGTTATTGACATGCCGCCTAGGTAGGCTGTCGTCGCCCCGGCAAATGTCGCATTTACCAAGATACCTCACACACATCGAATCGGCTTGCTCACAGCTCACTTGGTGGCCGTTACATGTGTCAACCGTTTGACAGCAGGCCTACGTCAAGTTACGTCACGACTCGGCTTGCCCCGATCCGCCCTACCGAAGTCTTGGCCGGGCGGGCGGCGTGCCGCGCACCTGAATCCCGTCTTTGTGGGGTATGCCCGTTGGACCATTGCGGGGCGCCGTTTTGCGGATTGTACCTATACTAGCTCGGCCAGCCCCGTTGCTAGAAGGTTTGTTTCAAGATGAGCTGCTGAAGAGGATGGCAGACATTAAAAAGCAACAGTGATCTCTACACAAGTAGTCCATAAGAGGTAGTAAAGTTGACATGCGTTGTTCAAAGTTACTGGGTACCTAATGTGCATTTATTGACCAACCTTCGTCATTATTCTATCCTACAATCATCCATCCATCGTCATTTGCTTCGGTTCTCAATTCAAATGTTCCAGAGAAACTGATCCAACGACGCCTCTCGATCCACTTCCTGAAACGTCTGCATGACTGCGCTGTGCATAAAGGAACGTTGAAAAAATCGCCTTCCCTGCCTGCCTCTGTCACCGTGCTCGTCGATATCTTCAAGCTCAAGCTCCGCTACGGCGCGACTCGCTTCTAGTGCGTGGAAGGACGTACCGTCCACCTTCTTGGACTGGAGTAGCTTTGCAAAGGTGCGGTTGGTCAAGGTCTCCAGTATCTTGCCGCAGAACATGAAGAGCTTGAAAAAGTTGAGGTGCGAAATGGGATATTGACCCACGAGCTCCGGGAGGACCGTCTCCTTTGCCTTCTTCAGCAGTTCGGACAGCTTGACATTGTCATGGATGTCTCTGATCTTGACGTCCTTGCGGTGGTAATCCTTGCAGCAGGTGCAGGGTCGTCTGGTGTAAGTTGCGACTCCGTGGACCACCTCAAGCCAATCCATATCCTGATCGTGAGCGGCGCAGTGCTGCTCTACGAACCATGATACGATATGTCCTCTCACAGGACTGGACTTAGTGAACCCAACCTCGAGACGAGATTTGCCGGTCGTAGGGGCCTTGGCGATCTTGCAATCGTACACAACGCGGCGATACAACGAGACAAAGTGTCTCTCGGGCAGCGCCCCCATGAAAGAGTCATGGATCAAAATGTGAGCCAGCTGTTCAAAGAGGGGAATCTGGGGGATACCGAAGTTGGAGCGGCGGAGCGCATTGTAAAGATGGAGTGTCGACGTGATGACTGCCCAATCCCAGCAGATGTTGTGACCGGCCTCGGCTGCTTGCGTGAGCAGTTCCGTCATATGATTGCCGACAGTCCATGGCGACGTCTGATATATGTCGAAGCTCCTCTCACTTAGGTATTCGTCGAGACCGTCGCAGAACTCCTGAAGATAAGGAGTCCGATCTTCCCATCGCAAATCTGTATGATCAACCTCGTTGACGAATTGAATGACGGCGAGGACATCGGTCCTGATTTCCTGAGCGAACCGGAGACACTGAAGCCGACATTTCGAGCCGTTCAACCTCGCGTCGCCCATGAGCGCCTTCTCATTCGCCCTGAAGAAAAGTTCTGCAGAAAAGACAAGTCCTCCAGGGGCTATGTGGTCTTTATGTACGAAAAGGATTTGCGCAAAGTCGAAGAAAGCCTCGGAAATGTTTGTTGAGTCCAATTCGTGACGTCCCTTGAGGCGCTCTACCCGAGCGATAGACCGTTTCCCTAGCAAGCCTTTCTTCGCAATATCCAAGATTTCTTCGAGATCTCGTCGTTCTTCGGCAGCAAGCGGAGAACCTGTCTTTCCGGGTAGCAGGTCGCGGGTGGCGTCAGTCCGGAACTTGCACTTGCACCGGTGGTGGTCCGGACAGCCTCGAATACGACCCTCGCCTGCAGGAACGACGAGTTTTCCGAGGCTACTGCCATACTCATTGATGGCGTTTGCGAGCATGTAGATCTTGTCTCCAATCCTGACAGGCTCCTCGGGGTCGTCCGTGTCCGTGATCTTGGCGACGAAGGCTCCGATGCCGGGGCACTCCGGGCATGTGCACTTTGTGAAAAGGTTGCTGCACACACTGAAGAATGTTTTGGGCGTCATGTCAGTGATTCGGTATGCCGCCATACTGGTAAGCCACGCGGCGAGGTGGAGAGGAATCTCTTCGCGAACAGCTTCGGCCCAGTAAACGTCCAGCAGATGGTGCACCTTGGCTAGTTCCTGGTGATTGATTAGCCATAGTGAGAAGACCAGCAGCTCGCGAACAATCACCTACGATAAGGAAGTAGACCGAATCAAAATAATCCCGAACTTCGTCGTCCTCCAGGACGAAGTCACGCGGCGGCTCGGACGAAGCTTCGTCGATGTCATCGGATGCGGACCCGGAAGACGAATGGTCGTCATCCACGACGGCTTCTTTGATCATCGTCTCATCCTCGACGGTTTCCACGGTGACGGAAAGAGATGAGAATGGGTTCGGATTCTTGAGAACGCTGTCGACGGCGTCATCGGAAGATAGAGTCTTGGACTTGCTCGTCAGCGGAGTCAGGACACTCAAAGTCTTTTCAAGTCTAAATGCGTAAGCGTAACTGTCTTGAACAGAGGAACGATTTTCAACGCACCTTTGGAAGAAGGCAACATGGTTTGAGTCGCCCAAGCCGAGCTTCTCGTAAATTTTGCACACCTTTTTCCGCTTGGCGATGGCATCGCGAAGGGAACCGATGACAGGGGAAGGGACCAGGGTCTTCTTCATCTGTAGAAGCAGGGCAGATTCGAGAATATCCTTCGTGGACTTGAAGGTGACGGCAGTGCCGCAAGGTGAGTGAATTCGTTGCTGGCACCACAGCCATTTCAGGAAGCAATTGGTAGAGGCCTTGTACGATTCATACAGCCTCGATATGGAGTCTGCCTCAGAGGGGGCCATGTTGATTGCGTGCCATTCAGACGTAGTGTAAAGATGCGAAGGGGGGAGTTGGGAGAAGTTAGGTGTTGGGTGCGAGGTAAAGTACACCGTACGCGATGCAAGGGATGGGTCAGGTTTGGCGTTTGCCAAAAAAAAAAAAAAAAAAAAAATTGGGTTTGATCTTGGATTTTTCTGTTTTTCCGCGAGTTGATTTGTGGCCTGAGCTTCGAAAATTTCCACATGGAAAAGAGATGGAAGGCGTGGGCTGGGAAGAGAGAGCAGGTTCACGTTCTTGCCTGTTCGGCTCGGCCAAGTCAGGCAGTCGCAACGACATGTCACCCCAAGAAAAAGAGCATTTGAATGCCTTGGCGTCGATAGAGGCTTTTATTAGCAGAAATGGGGTTTGATGGATTATCTCAGGGTATTTCTCGAATTCCTGCTTCACGAATGTTGTTGCTCCTTGGAAAGTGTGGTTCGCAACCGCCATGATCCATCTCCGTGATCGCCATGTCCGTAGACAATGCAAAGTCACGCGAGTTTATGAGACCTTTGAAACATATTCTTCATATTCATCAAGCCCCGAAAAGATGGCATTCAGTTCTTGGGTGTCTCTTATTCAACCGTCAGTCATCCAGACCGCTTGGCCCATTACAAATACCCGTACATCCCACGCCATATAACTTACAAACGAGTTCCTTCGAAATCCATTTCTCCTCGAGAAATCCACGGGCTAGCCCAATGACCAAGTTCGACGTTCTATAAAATTCCTGCTGCAGCGACAATGATTGATCTGGGTAGTCTTGAAGGTTGTGTCCGTGTCCTCGCAAGATTGGGGAGTTGCTAGGCGTTGCTAGCAACACAGCCATCACAGAAAGCAGTTCGTTGAGGTTTGGTAAGATTGAGACAACTAGGAAGTAGAGTTTTCATCGAAGGGAGGCATGTTGAATGATGGCAGTGATAAAACGCCTTGGGGCTCAAGAGGATGCGAATTTGGAAGGACGATGTCAGTTGTGGTGGAGAAAAAGACTTCTATTCCATTACCTTACCTAGGTAAAGTAAAGAGAAGGAGTGTCCAGAATGGCAGGAGCCCTTCTGTCTCAGATGTCAAGGCCATCAAGGTGAAGGAGCTGCCAAAATATCTAAAAAGGAAGGTGCATACAGGCAAATACATACCTTCCCAAAAGACTGGTAGTGAGACTTCTTTCGTCTCACTTTCAAGCTATTATATTGCAGTGTGGTGTTTTTATTAATATAAATGTGTGACATATCCATATTATCAGCCCCAACAAAAGTAGGTGTGCTGTTGTGTGTTCAGCCTAATCTTGGACAAAAGAAGATTATCATGATTATTTTTCACAGGGAAAGTGACCAAGCAAAAAGATAGACTCAATGGAAGGGAGACTGGTAATATCATCTTTAATGAGAATTCAACTATTCGTGTATATTATCGTGTCTGTCTCCGCCATTCTCCTAAACACCAACCATTCCAAGGGACCCAGCCGTGATGCAAAAACATTCCCTCTCATCATGCTCCGCCTCGTTACTGAATCCACGAGCTAGCCCAACGGCCAAGCTCTCTATTCCCACAGACGCGCTCCATATCATCCTCCCTCAGCGCGAGCAAAACATCCCAAGGCGCGTCCCCTTTCGTCATGCCGCGTCGTTGCATGATGTTCATCGATCCGTCGTTCGCAGACCACGTCTTGCGCACGAAGTCCGCCTTTCCACCGGTGCCGGGAATCTTGAAGTCGATGTCGGCGCCCATGTGATACCAGACGCTGCAGCCCAAGCCGGCATGGTCCGGTCGGTTCGCCTTGCGGAAGGCTGTTCCTTCCATGGCGGGGTCCTCGAGGGATGCGGCGAGGGCAATGCGGGAAGGGATGTAAGTGGGCTCTCTCGCATTGTTGACAGCTCCTCGGATCAACCAAGCTGCCTCGAAGATAGCCGGGAGAGAGTCGTCGGGGAATGCGCCCGTGTTTTCGAGCTTGATGAGGTCATCGACGGTGGGGGATGCAACAGTCTGGGTATAGATATTGCCCCAGGCTGTCGGGGCGAATGGTGGCGAGAGGTAGGGCCGGGCGTCAACAGTCAACGTGAAATTCGACTTGTCGGAAGATGACAAGTGGGTGTAGCGCGCCCTGGTGACATGTACCCAAACCATGGCCGAGAGCGTGTCAGTGGTGGTGACAAAGGCCTTGCTGCTGTATTTCTCTTTCACATAGGCATCAGCCTGCGCCTTCATGCTTTGAACAACCAGGTTATCAAACTTGAACATCTTGCAGACAGCTTGTGGAGGCTTTGGGGTAGTTGAGAGGCTATCCTTTGTGCTCCTTGTGAAATCATACTCCAAGAACTGAAAGTCCTTAATGTTTGAATCTTCGTAAATGTCCATACTAGGTCGTTCTTTGAGCTCTATGAGCCACCTGGGACATCTTGATAATTGTTCAGATGGTCCGGCGCCATTGATTTGGGAAAGGATTTGTCCACTGCTCATGGCGGTAATGATACTGGCGAAGTATTCCAGGAATGTTTTGATGAATCCGCCGTCCATGATACCATGGTGCGTCGAGAAGCAAAGGAAGAGGCCGCCTTCCATTTCCGTCATCTTGAGAGTAACAGGCGGGCAGCATTCTCCTGGCCTTGGGTGGTTAGGAGAGTGCGATAGCTTATCCTTGTCCATGGCGGAAGGAGGCATGCCGCGAGCGACGAGCTCTTGATACGTGTAACCTCCGAGCCTCTGAATTCTCTGGCAGTCGAAGATGTCGGACCGACGAGCCGGATTCAGGGCCCGGGGTTCAAGTGTGTATGCGAGTTCGAGGCGATTCTTGTCCTGAGCGGCAGGTCGAATCTGGCCAGCGAGGAAGGGCCAGCGGATAAGCGCCTCGTGAAAGCACTCCAGAAGGTGGTCTCGAGCGGCCGAAGAGTCGTAGTCGTCCTGGGCGTTGAACGCAAATATCGTGCGGACGTAAATCCGCGGCGCGATTTGATCCAGTGGGGACAGGGCGAGATAGTTCTCGGCGAATCGGCCCATGGTGTCTGAGGACACCTTGATATCGGTAGGGATTTTGTGCTCGGAGTAGAAGATGAGAGGCGCCGGGATTCGGGGAGAGTCGAAGGGCCGGGGAGAATCGCGAAAGATTTTGGGTGGGAGGTAGTTTCGCAGCGCGAAGAAGGTGAAGTCGGGTGGGAAACCGCGGTCGCGCAGCTTTTGTGCTGCCTTCTCCCCAGAAGTGAATGTGAGATGAAGCCGGCCATCTTCACGGTGAATGATGAGAGCGGGAGCACATCGCCCTTGGAGGAGGTCGCGTCGGCTCGAGGTGACAGTCACCACCGAGTTCGTCTTGTCTTTGGGCCTGCCAATACCCAGACTTTGAAGTCGATTCAGTAGCACTTGGCTGACGGACGCTGACCGCGGAGTGCCTAAATAGGACCGACAAGATGTCCTTGGAAGCTTGGCGAAGGGTGAGTGACGAGTTTCGGCTTGCAGATAATCGATATCTGCTCGCTCAAAGTTGACTGAGGTCGATGGCCCGCTGTAAATAACCTCCATGGTGACTACAGTGATGGCGATCCAGTTAAGTATTGGTCAAGTTGTTGTGGTAGATGGCTTCACCTGTGATAGCGCACGGCAACTTTAATAGCAATTGTTTGATAGGGAAAGAACTTTGCGGTGAAAAGAGAACCGCATCATAGGATTAAATAGACGTCGCGTATGGTATCTCCAGTGACAGATACTTTCGTAGGCAACTCGGTGAGCGTTGTTGAAACAATGTTCGGCTCACATACCCAGCCCGAGCCTTGTACCGTACTAGACAATAGTCTGAAAGAATTCTTTCTTCGATACCCCTGAGGGTAAAATCTTCAGTACATCCTCGAAGGGTTCGAAATAACCATGGTCGATGGTAAAGTTACCGAGAAATCAAACGGCTTTATCACACTATTTTTAACTTTCGTGTAACATAGGAACTTACAAAAAGAGGCGTTGCTTCGCCCCATGTACCCAAATCTATGTCCACAGACAGACGCACTGAGTGTCATTTCGAGCAGATCTCCCGTTTTTGTGTGCAGCCACAAGCCTCTTTCGACCCTCAGTAACAGAATCCAAATCGGAGTTCAAGGGTTAAAGATGTGCGCGGCATTATAACTAACTGGCTAGACCAGCTAGCAAAAAGCCAGAGGCATCTGTTTTGAAGTACTCTATAAGAAAGCATACATTTGTTCCCAAGATATCGACACAATAGTTGAAAACAATGAAGGTGCTAGTGATGTGACGCAGGCGACTTCGAAGACGGACGAAAGGACACTGGTCAACATCAAGAACGAAGAAAATGAGGAAACGATCGTGATTCTACTGTGACTTGTTGACTCTCAAACACGCGTGCGATACACTGAACATACAATACGGGATGTTGGAGATTGCGGTCGACGACAAAAGTCATTCAGCTGTGCCATTTCTTCGCTCGAGAGACCAGCTGATTCTTCTCATAATTCCACCGTCGAAAATCCATTCGTCTATTTGCCCAAGCTTTCAAACGACTCCTCATCTTGCATGTACTTTCTTCGGGGACGGTGTTCTTCGCAAGATATGGCAGTTCAGCGGTGTTGAAAACGGGGCGCGAAAGCGGTCGTAGGCCATGAAGGCGTCGCGGTCGCCGACTGTCGCGTTTCTGGGCGTCGGGGCGTGCACGGAAACGTGCTGGAGCTTCGCCGCGTCTTCCTGGATCGGCTTGACGCCGGCGAACTTGTAAATCAGGTTTAGGCCAGGAATCGACAGACCGGATGGTCTACAATGGCTTTGTTTGGATGTTGTATCTTCGAGACCGGGGTTTCGATCAAGACACAAAGCGCCGATGGACCCACATCCGCCGGGCTCCCCGGGCGGGAAGGAGAGGGAGTGGGGCCGGTCACGATGATGGCTTCCTCCAGCAGCGGGAAAAAGACAAGAAGCGGCATCCAAGAAGAAAAGACCTCGGACGGAAAGCAGGATTGATCATTCGGATTGGAGTAATGAGACGAAGTTGGAAGACACGATTTCGGTTCGCCCTGCCGGTTTTTGGGGAGTGCCTGTGTTTTAAGATTTTCCAGCAGCGCATATCCAGGATTAGCACAAAGCATACGTAGAAAGCGACTCTCAAAGGCCAACCGGGGGGACAGGAAAGTTTGAACCCGGCATACAAGCAGAAATGAGGTCGGGTCGACCTGGCTAAGAGATGTTCCAGACGTTTTGGAGGATCCCTCCAGAGTCAGCTTTCGCTTCACACGCGTAACTTATTTAAACTTACAAAACCACAACTCACAAAATCACAGACCAGCTTTTTTTCTTCTTCTGCCCAGATTCAAGTTTTAAAAACAGATTCGCAGCACGGTAGGGCTTCCGGAGTTTGCCCAAAGAAGCAGACCGAAAATTTCCCCGCGAAAACCACCCTTGGCCTTGTGCAAAGCACTATCCACGCACAGTCCCTTATTTGCAGCAGAAAGCATGGCTACTCTATTCCTCTGAAGCCCTTCGTTCCCAAGCCACAAGCCGAAGTCATCTGCGGCATCGTCGGCTTTCCTCGCCAAAGTTTCTGTCGGATAATGACTGACGTACAGACCCTTACCAAGGGCGAGCTTTTGACCCGCTCAAGAAAACATTCAATTGACGATCACTTTCTACCAAAAAAGGTTCAGCCTAGCCATTATATTATTCTTTTAGGTTCAAGGCGGACCATACTTTCGAAAGCCTCAAACTCGGAGAGCGTTGTAATCCTGGTTTTCCTCTCCTTCAAACCCAAATGCCACGAAGAAACTCTTGCTTTTCCCCGCCATCCATCATCTTAAACCTCTCTTGCGGTCTTCTGTTGCTCTGATAGTACCCTCTCCGCAGTATGCATATATCAATTTATAATCCTGCTTCTTCCTGGCAATGGAGTCGTTTCCTTTTGTCTTCTTCGAGAAGTTGTGTACCCCTACTGGCTATCTCTCTGGTCCTTCTCATTGCGATGTGTTCCTTCGACTCCCAAATTATTTCCCGCTCTTATCTCTCCGAAGCTCATTTGACTTTCTCTGTCCTTCTCCGAACTCGTACTTTTGAAGCGGCCTTTTGCGCACTGTCGGCTACCTGTTTCTGCAGCTTGTCTTTCGCGTTCCCCATGAGTAAACTTTTCTGCCTCACCTGCCTTTCTTCGGTAATTCGGTATTCTCGGCTCGCAGCCTTGTTCTTTATTGCTCTATTGTTTTCAAGCTCGCTATCTAGCCGACCTCTCTTTCAACTTTCGCTGACATTCTTGCCAGTGGAAGGGGAAGGCTATGAGGATAATAGAGCCCTTGTCCTGGTTAGTAATAATGAACGCAGAAGACATTCTTTGACTAAATACCACCGGCCTCCTGTGCCCGGTCCCCATCCGAGTGGCATTTCCTTCTTATTCGTATGTAACGATCCAGTACTTTTATTCGGTCGGCTTCAGATTCATTTATCTAGGCCTTGTCGGCCAACTGCCTGAAAGCTGAAATGTCCCTATTATCAATATCAAAGTTGGTTAAGGGAGAACTTTGTCATCCGTGAGAGGCTTCAGCAACATCTGACAGAGGTACGTCAACTCTGTGTCGGCATAAGGCTCAGAAGAAGAGGGTTGTCAAATATAAGTCTTATATTTGGAAGCATCTATAGATGATCGAAGCTTTCGGCGACTTCCATTTTCAATCCCCTGTTAACAGTGGACGATGCAGTCGCAAAAACAACTCGATGATGCAAAAAGAAAAAAAGAGAATGGACTCTAGCACGACCTGGTTTCGATCCAGGGACCTCTGGGTTATGAGCCCAGCGCTCTACCCCTGAGCTACCGTGCTTATTGCTTGTTGACGAGTCCGAAGCGCAATCAGACTAAGGTCGGCGACAGAGACTAAGGTCGGCGACAGTGGATCGCATTGTGACTCAGTCGTGGGCTCAGGCGTTTGCTGACCCATCCATTGATTTATGTGGCTGATGCGAACCAGCAGGAAAGAAAGTGTTTCCTATCCATGGAAGAGCTAGTACAAAGTTAAATAAGAGCCCCTATGACCTATTGAGTTTTCAAGTTTGCGATAAGATATCGCAGATGTTGACCTGTGGTGGAGAAGCCGCCCTCCCATGTTCCGCTAGATCGAATCCATACCCGAGCAAGGGCCCAGACACATCCCAACCAAATTCGACTTCGCCAAAGTCATTGTCGCTGTTTAACTAATACGTAATCATCTTGCTTTTATCAGTCTGCCAAACCACACTTGATCTCGAACATGTGGCGTTTGCGGGGGTTCCAAGCAGACGCTTATCTTGTATGGGCCCGGATTGCCATACTTGTCAAGAGGCCGATTGAATTCCCCGATGCGGTCGGGAAATGATAACGGCGACGGACGATGACCGGCTGCAGGAAATGCAACTCAACCGCGAAAGAGCTAGGACGACGGCTTTCTCGTGCTTATTTCTGTTTCTTGTATGGGCTTGGACAGGATGGCTTTTGACGTACACACATTTATTTGCTTGCCTGTTCCTACGGTCTCTTTGCCGGATCACCTCGATCAATCCAAAGCGTTCCAAAAAGGCCAACGAAGCTGACGACCACTTTCTCAAAATGATTACTCCTGTAAGACACGATCAGCCGTAACTCAGCCGTTCGCTCCGGTCGATCTAACACGTTTTCTCAGAGATGGAAGCGTTTGGTCCGCTTCATCGCGGAGGACGATTGGAGGGAGTACATCGGTGAGCCAGTAGACGACAGTGTCGATGGTACGAGACTCCCACGCCTCCGCCCATGATTGGCAAGAAACTCACATCCTTGTAGTCGGAGCTGCCCTCGCGGCATCCCTTACCGTACCTGTTCGAGTGTTCACTGGTGTATCAGCACTCGACGTTTCGGCAGAGCCAACATCGAGAGTCCTCAACATCCAAAAACTCTTGCCGCCCCTCAGTCGCAGAGAAGTAGGCACTATTCGCTGCATCGGCCTCAACTACCGCAAACATGCCAAAGAGATGAACCTCGACCTGCCTGAGCACCCCACACTGTTCTTCAAGCCAGCAAGCTGCCTGAACGCTTCGAACTCGCCGCTCGTCATTCCTCACCAAGCAACAGACTCCCAAGCAGACTACGAAGCCGAGCTTGCTGTCGTCGTTGGTCGCGACGCGCGAAACGTCAGCACCGAAGATGCAATGGACCATGTTCTCGGTTACATGTGCTCCAACGACGTCACTGGACGAAAGCACCAATTCGCGGGCGCCCAGTGGGGCTTCGGCAAGGGTTTCGACGGCTTCGCTCCCATGGGGCCCTGTCTTGTCAGCACGAGCGGGATACCCGACCCGTCCGACATTGAGCTGAAGACGGTTCTTAACGGCCAAGTCATGCAAGAAGGTAGGGGAGATGACATGATCTTCTCCGTCGCCGAGATTCTTGCGTACTTGTCTCAGGGCACGACTTTGGAAGCAGGCACAGTTATCATGACCGGCACGCCCCATGGCATTGGCGTGAGTAGGTCTCCGCCCGTATTCTTGGCTCCGGGAGACGACCTTCGTATTGTTATGAGCCACGGTCTGGGCAGTCTGGTAAATCGGATAGAGTACGAGGAGAAACCGACCAAAGCGGCTGCGAAAGGTGTAAACGGGGTTAAGGCGGTGAATGGTATCAATGGAGTAGCAGAAGTTGAGGTCAACGGGGTCCACTGAGAATGAACAATCTTGTATATACATCTCGCAAGAGGAAAGTGAAGGTTTCTGAACAAGACGAGATCGACTTGTCGAACCGTAGATCCGTGGTTGAACTCATCCTAGCATTCTTGCAGCTCCCTCCAGCCGACCTCACCACACTGAGGGACTACTTCACTAGAACAGACAGCTTTGAGGGTAGGGGGGCTCAGGGGTTAAGTTGACCATGTGGAATATCGGGGCGCTCGAGAATGTAGCAAAGGCCGTAGAAAAGGCCTCATAATCGTCGTCGGAAAGCTTCAAGCTGCTCGATTGAACCAAACCCTCGAAAGTAAGAACGGCACAGGAAATGCCGAACCTCCCGATGCCTAGATATCATGGCGGAAAGGAAGGAGGAGCCTGGGATACTGGGCGTATCGCTTCAACTCTAACTTCCTAGTCCTCAAGACAGGTTTCTTCTCCTTGGAGGCTCGTAGGACCCATGGTGCACTCGATATTGCGATGGGGTTCTTATAGTCTTAGTTGGCTGAGACTGCGTTTCATCTAAGCATTCGTTTGATACGGATGCATAATGGTGTTAATAACATGCTCCCATTGCGATAAGTCACCGTTCTCGGGCAAGAAAAAGCCTGGGTCATCCCACGTCATCTGCGCACTCGAGGTGCTATAGGGAAGTCCAAGGCCAGCCAAAAGCGGATCGAAGTCGGGGCTCTCGACCGGTAACTGAGGCTGCGTGTCCATCACGCTCGTCTGGCTAACAGAGTGCAACGGACGTCCAGCTGGGGAAGCTAGGCCTAATGGCACCATCGTGTTAGGTGCAGGTGGTTGAGACTGCCTTGCCTTTTTGACACAGAGCTCAACAATCTTCACCTCGGCAAGGGCGAATTCGTTGAGCCAGACGTCGTTCCTCTGCATCTCGCAATATGCTGCCAAGTCCTCCAAGATGGCTTTTGACCTCCTCGAGTGCGGGTCTCGCACGGCGATGATGCCGAGTACTAAGGCGCTGTTGAAGAGGTTGTGAGGGCCGAGACTCCATTTCAAACGGTCCGTCAGGGGTTGACTGAATAGTTTGAGGCCCATGTCGAGGTCTGCGCAAGCTGATGCTATGCAGACATCGTGGCTATGCTTGTAGCGGTTCGTGATGGATTGCCGCAGGAGAAAAGGGCGGTGGAGAGTCACCCTCGCAAAGTGGTACATGCTGTGGAGATGGAGCCTTTGCCAGGGCAAAAAAGGAAGCCTCTCGTCTTTGGAGGTGTCGGCATCTTCAAGCTCGAAATAAGGCGGAAGTCTGCTCCTCCAAGCATCGATCTCTTTATCCAGCGTCAGTACGGTCTCATAGGAGACTGTGAATAGCCCGAAACATCGTTCTTGAACCTTCCCGACAACGACAGCTAGCTCGTGAGCGAGACGGCTGAAAACGCTTGGCGTTGGCTCTGATAAAGGTGCTTCGGAGATCTTCGCTGCTGTCTCGTCATCGAGGTCATCGAGCCAAACGTTACTGGCTTGTTTGACCAGGCATTGTTGATCAACGATGGCAAATGGCCTTCCGAGGGCGAGGGCGATGGTCCTGTCCAGCATGTAGAGGTTGCTCCACAATCGCCTCCTCGTCTCGATCTCCTTCCTGGGCAACCTCCATCTCTCGCCGTCGATGTGCATGCCCTGAGCCTGAGCCATGCGCATCGCGAAGCTCGTAGTAAGCCAGGACTCCGGAACGCGACGGGTGTAGATCAGGTAGCGCGTCACCAGCACTCCAGCCCTGACGAGGTCCGTCGATTCACCATAGAAGGTGGGTGCGATGACAATGGCGCGCCTCGCGGCCCAGTAGAAACGCTGCGAGGTCTCGTGAACCTCTCTCTGGACTTCTTTGTTTCGGGGTTTCGGACAATCGAGCAGGACGCCATAAGCCATCACGATGAACAGCAAAGCCAGCCATCGGAGATCAATCGTGGCGAAATCATCGAAGCCAAACTTCCTCGACCAGAAAATGTCGTACTTGGACTTGAACGAGGTAGGTTGGACGGCGTCGATAGCCCAGTTCAATTCGTTGAGGAAGCAGTCGGTCAATTTGTCGACAGTCGACTTCCTCCTGGGCAATAAACCCAAAAGCTCCCATATCTGAGAGAAGGGCCCTCCCTCATCACGGAAGGAATGTGTTGAACTCGCCTGGGCCTTTTGACAAAGTCCTGATGAGAGTTCCGGCGCAGGAGCCTGTATGATTTTGGCAGCTGCTTGGGGTCCGAAGTACGACGAGCCGAAAAAGGATGGTGCATCGCGGCTTTTGAAGAGATTGCCGACGGTGTACTCCGCTTGTTGGTCTTGTCCGTTCTCACCTTGCCGTCTAGCTCCACTACTCGATGATCTCGGCCCAGACCCCGAGGATGACTCGTCTGGACGTCCAAGTTCTTGGCTTGGGATCGGAGAGGCAGTGGTTTGCGATATCGGGGTCGCGAAGTTGATAGCAGGGGAAGCCAGGACTGGCGGCCGCGATCGTTGTGCCGGTCTCTCGCCGTCATCTTCCAGATGGCTGTATGAGCACGATGATCCTACTCCACGGCGCTCGCAATTGAAGCATGGTTTCGTTCCATTGCACTGAGTCTTGCATCAGTAAACTTCTCCGATAGTACAATTAGAATGGCAGGCGAGACTCGGGAAGTCTCATCAATTACTGAGCACCCCAACGTTGAACAAACGACTCGTACGCTTGACCTTAAGCTGGCGTGCAACGGCATGTGAAGAACAGGCTATGCCAAGATTCAATCTGAGAATCATCATCACTCACTCGTTGTTTACGTCGATGGCACGATTCGCACGCGACCGCGTGTCTCCCTCGCTTCCTCTTCCGAGTTATCGGACTTTGCGCACTACGGGGGCCAGCCGTTGGCGACGTTGAATCCATCGAGCCAAGCCTTTCCGGAGAGAATGCCGAAAGCGCCGAGTAGGTTGGTTTGCGAGATCGGGGAATTGACTCGGAGGCACCTGGGGAGCCTTGGGCGAGGCGATGTCGGCCTTTTCATAACGCCAGAGGGTCGCCTTTGTTATCAAGATCCCCCACATTTGACCAAGGAATATCTTGGCTTCTCTAGGCCAGTCAGGGACGTCCAGTTGATAACAAATGCTGGCTTATTTCCCCAGCCATTTCGCCCCCCCGCTAATTTGCAGGGTCATCAGCCGACGCCGTGATAACTGCACGTATTTCCCGACGCGGAGGAGCGGGCACGATAGACTAGCGTCGGCAAATTTTGGGGTTGGCCAGATAGGTGAATCCGGTGACCTCACCTGCCTTGCATTACCTGGTGATGCATGTTGAATAGATATATCACCAATGCAAGGCCTGTAAACTAAGACTATGTTGGCAGAGTTAGACAATCTCTGACATTAGTTGAGCTTGTCGATTAGTCAACTGGAACCAACTATGATGATGTTGTCGGAAAAGACGCCTATCGAGACGGAAGATGGCGACGTCGACTCGCCCCATCCGGCGATGACAAGCTCGCAATTGATAATTGATCCAGCAGCGGAGAAGAAACTGTTGCGGAAACTGGATGCATGGCTATCGCCGATGATGATCGTATGCTTTTTGGTCGCTTATTTGGATCGTAGCAACATCGGTACGCTCATTCGCAGACCTTTCGGTGTCTGAACATGCTGACGATTTCGTGTAGGAAATGCTGCCATCGCAGGCATGAACGAGGACTTAGACCTGACCGGCAACAGACTCAACGTTGCAGTTACAGTGTTCTATGGTAAGCTCGCTCACTCAAATTGTTCCTACAAACACAAAGACTAATGTGACATGCAGTAACCTACATTGTCTTTGAGATTCCCGCCTCTTTGATCCTGAAGAAAGCCCGCCCTAGCCGACTCATCCCTTTCTTCATCCTCGCGTGGAGCGCAACTGTCGTCGGCTCTGCCTTCGTAACCAACTACGCCGGCCTCCTCGCGACCCGTCTCATGATCGGAATGTTCGAATCAGGTCTCTTCCCCTGCCTCACGCTATACCTCAGCACGTTCTATAAACGCGAAGAACAGGCACGCCGTATCTCATATCTTTTCGTTGCTGCCGCACTCTCCGGGGCTTTCGGCGGCCTTCTGGCGTATGGCCTTACCAGTCTGCACGGCGCAGGCGGTCTGGCGGGTTGGCGCTGGCTTTTCCTGATTGAAGGAGTCATTTCGCTTGCCGTTGGCCTCGCTATCATTTTTCTTCTGCCCGATAGTTTCGAATCTGCAAAGTGGCTCACCGAGGACGACAAGACCTTGATGCGCATCCGAGCGGAACAAGCGAGAGTCTACCAAGGCGAGTCCGAAACCTTCGACAAGGCGGAAGTCAAGCTTGCTTTCAAGGACTTGAAGGTCTGGTTGTCCGCCGGGTGTCAATTCTGCGCAAATACCTGCTCCTTCGGCTTCGGCACCTTCTTGCCCGTCATCATTCGAGGGTTCGGATACAGCAGCATCAAAACTCAACTCCTCACAGTTCCCGTGTATATTTGGGCCTCGGTGGTTTACCTTTCTATTGCCTACATCTCCGATAAGCTCAACAAGCGTGCCGTCTTTATGGTTCCCATGGCTTTGGTCACAGCAACCGGGTACGCTTTGATGCTGGGTGTCAGTATGAAGTCCACAGCTGTGCAATATTTTGCGACTTTCATCACCGCCACGGGTATCTATTGCGTCGTCGGTCTGAACGTCACCTGGATCAGCAACAGCAACGCTGGCTACTTCAAGCGCGCGACTGCCATTGGCCTACAGCAGACCATTGGAAACAGCGCCGGTCTCATGGCTGGACAAATCTACCGCGTTACTGCCTCGGATGGCAGGTACACGCTCGGTCATGCTGTATCACTGGGCACCATCACTGTTGCGTCGGTCGGGTATTTCACCATCTGGGCCTTGTTAAGAAGTATCAATAACAGGAGGGATAACATGAGTATAGATGAGAGGGCGCGTGAGATTGCTCAAGGCAAGAAAGGAGATAGACACCCTGACTTCCGCTACACTCTCTAGAAGGGCTCTTTAGGTAGATCGAGCCACCGGCCTACTAATAACAATGACAATGATACTTTCTCGTTTCAATCCAAGCGCCATAGTTCGATGAACGAGAAATTATGGTCAATGTCCCCGCTTGCGCCCTGCGAAATCACTCAATAACCAGTCCAGAAGGAAATATCGACAAGATCCCGTCTCCCATCACCTAAAAGGTCCCCATCGCCTAATTCCAAACCAGAAGGGTGAAGACATCGTTTGGTAGAGGAGCCGTCAAGGCGTTTCTAGTTTCCTCGTTCAGTTCCCTGAGAGCGCTATGTATCTTCTTGAGCCGCTCATCATCAGTGGCTCTGATAAGTCTTTTAAGTAGCAGTATAGAAGACTCTGCGTTGCTCTGTTCTATAAAATGCACGGGTGACAAGGGTTTGCTAGAATGTTGACCGTGACGAACATGGCAATTGTCAGGTGCTTTATCCAGGGAACAATGAGGGCTACCCGTCCCCTTAATCATGGAATAGGTTAGCTGTCTCCCCCAAATCCCAGGAACAGTAAGCTAACCCGCCACCTAATCCTGGGAAGCTACTTGTACCCTGGATCCTAGGATTGGTCGGCTGGCTTTAGCTGTCAATATGAGGTGTGGGCAGAGTTGTATTTAAAGCGTGGTGGGTCGGTAAGATCATAGAGTTTGGTGTGCTGGTCGATGATGAAAAAATCAGTACGTGCAAATGGTTGTACTTCTTGGATTGCGGGTTTAGTTGAGTGTATGTTTATGTACTTATATGCTGCATCTATCTGTGGACGAGAGTTCGTTGCAGAGTAAACTCCGTCCCCAGGTCTTCTCGGCGTCGGGAATCGCGTACGTCCTCATCCATTCCGACCGCACCACCTCCTCTGCGCTCAGACGATCACCAGGTTTGAAAACGAGCATGCCCCGTATCATCTTGAACAGAGTATCTCGTTCAGAATCGTTCATCGTCTCCAGTCCCCTTCTCATTCTTGGCTCCTGGATCGCATCTTGAAATCGTTGATCAAAAGTCCATACTTCCCGTCCCTTCTTTGGCTTCCCATTTTCGCTAAATTGCTTTGACCTCCCTTCCCAAGTTTCCCACCACCTATCCGGCATCGATCCAAGGGCATCGACCTGATCCGCAGTGGCATCATCTGGTCCAAATAACCAATTATCAAGGAATGGTCTCACTCCAAGTATTCCCCAAATTACACACCCGAGACTCCAGATATCAGATGCATACGACAGCGGCGTCGTCGGCTCGAACCTTGCTTCAGGTGGACGGACTTGAAGTGGCGTGTAGGACACGAACCTTGACTCCTGTGCGGGGCAGAACGCCGTCCCAAAATCGGCGAGGACGAGCTTGGCTTCAGGGAGGTTCACTTCATGGCCTGGCTTGCCGAGCCAGATCGGGGGATAGACGTGGGTTGGAACACCTGGTGAGAGCGGCCGTCCATCAACTCTGACAACAGGTTCAGGCTCTGGCGGATCAAATTCTTCGTATAGTTGCTCAACGGAAAGATGATCGAGACTTGGCAGCTGGAGAAGGATGTTTCCCATATGAATGTCTACCAACCATTAGAGATAGCCAGAAACGACAAGCAGGACCAGGTACATGTACTCACCCCCGTGAACACAACCCAGATGATGGACGTATGCAACTGCTATAGCAAGCTGAGCGGCAAGCGATCTGGCGACGCGAAGCTGGAACGGGCCAGAGCCGGTTTCCAAGACTTCAGCAAGGTTGCATCTTGCCGGCGCAGTGACAGAGCATGGGTGTGTTCCATTTGGTCCGTCGAGGTTGAAGCGATCCAGCATCAAGGGGAGCAAACTTCCGCCAAGCTGTACGTTCTCGACGGCGCGGGCGGACAATTGGCTCAGAATGTCGATCTCCTTGGACCTGTGGTCCGCCGCGCCGACTTTGATCGCCACATACTTGGCCAGTTGCTCGTCCCGCGCTAGCCAAAGGGTCGAGTAACTACCAAAACCGAGTTTGTGTACAACAATATAACGGTCTCGAAGTCTTTCCCCAATCTCAATCGGATGATACCCCCCTGGGCGATAGAAGTTGAGATTTTCGACGTTGTCGATGTGCTCATATGGTGAGGTTGGCATTGTTGACATGGTTGACATTGGGCGTCTGGTTTTGTGGCATGAAGTTGCGAAGAATGATCGAGGGTTCGAAGTGCGCCATCGCCTAGAGATGACAATAACGTTTGGCTGACGCATTCCCGCGCCTGGGAGGGAGGTTGGTCGATGTTGGCTGCTGATGAGCGCTTCTGTTGAGGTGCCTCAACCGGCCAACCATCAGCCACCTTTACTATCTCTATTTGCAGAGGACCTTCTAACTAAACTGGAATCATTCGCACCTGGCGGCAGCTGTTAACCGACAGCGAAGCTTCGCACGACTGATTGGCCCAACTGAACAACCTGAAGCGAGTGTTGTATGTGAGGCGCTCTAGCTATTGGAGAAGAATACATTTCATGACAGTCAGCCTAGATTGACGGCACTTTTCAACTCTCTAAGTAAGAGCAGAGTCATCCTCAGTCGTGGCAGCATAAAGATGCATACATGTCCTCGCCTCCTTGACTGGTTTCTCCCACCACGTCGGAAGTTGCGCCGAAAAAGCCTCCGGGAGAATCTGCGGAGCTTGCCTCTTGCTGCAGTTCAAGATCTCCTGGAGCCACTGCAAATGATGGAGAGTCCGCGCAATGCGTAGTAGCGATCAAATACAAGTAAGTGTAATGCAAAAGGCAAAGATATCGCATATACTCTCTTGACACGATGCCGGCAACACTCTGCACTTTAACTCTCCAGGAATCTTTTACTCCCAGTTTCAAGTACGTCACCATGTCTTGTTGTCGTGATGAATCGCCGGCTGGCTCGTTCACATTGCACAATCGCGATCAATAATATACGCGATCCAGAAAACTCTACGTCTCTGCAAAACCTCGGCAGGTTCAAAGTCTTCGACAAGTCCAAGAACAACTTGTTCTGCTAGTAGATTCGGTTCTGTAATCACAAGCTCGCGGAGGACCAATTGGACATTATTGATACAGCTTTGCACTTTCGGCTAGCGCGAGGACGATATTGACAGCTACCCAGACATCTGTCTTGTGGGATGCCGGATAGGTGTACCATCCCCGCAACATCTTCTTGAAAACCTCCTTGTGGAACAGGCAGCACCTGATCCGAATTTTCGGAGTAGTCTTCGATGATTGGTAAAACTACCCTCAGAGCCGGTAAAGTCTTGGGTTTGGTTCCTGCCATGTATAGTCTAATAAAAGCCGGACGTCAATCCTTCAAATCAAGGCTGATGCATATTGTTAAGAGTCACAAGATGCTTTAATCCAGCCAAAAAGGAAAAGAGAAAGTCGATTTTGAGCAAAAGAAATTCGACGTTGGCCTGATTCGAACAGACGCTCCCGAAGGAACAAGATTTCTAGTCTTGCGCATTAGACCACTCTGCCACAACGCCAATCATTCGCATCATGAAATGCGGGGGGTTGCGATTGGGGCCGTTCCCTGTCGGTCCATGATGGCAAGCAAACCGGCGAACCAGCCAAACGAAGAACTCGAAGTCGTTACGAACAATAAATTACCAGCGATAATCATCAGTCACAACTACCTACAACCTCAGACAGAAGATCGAATTTTCCAAGAAACTTTCCCTGGTGTATGTTCCCTAGAGCTCCTTGCGACGATAGCTATGCGCCCATGCTGTGGAGAAGCGTCGGCATTCACTCGGTTTCCAACTTTGAGCACCATCATCTATCTCCACGCGGCCTTTTGATGACTATCGATTCGCCGTGAAAATCTGCCTGGGGCCCGACAACCTGCGCATTGTTCAATCAGATCTAAGCCCAAGCTATGAGGTCCCGAAAACTTCCCAACATTGTACCGAAGCTCCTCAGGTCTTGGCTTGAAAGCCACGGTTATAAAAGTCAATGCCTCTGGGTAGAAATGCTCGAAATCTTCCGCGCCGATGAATTCAGAGACTTTTCGCTGTTTCAATGGGTGGGCGAGACACCAAAGATGATCATCGACCACCTCTTCGCCGAAAACGGAGAGAAATTCTGGGACAAGGTCTGTAGCGCCGAGAAAGGCGAGATTACCAAGCCAGATGCCCTGGAGTAGGGAGATGGCTCTCGGACCGAGCAACTCTGAAAACACGAACACTGCCACAATGGATGTCTTGTATCCGGGAAATATCACAGCTTGGCTTCGGATGCCCGTGCATAGCCTCTTCGTTTCGCGTGCTTTTCCGATGAAACACTCGCAGCAAACAGATCGTTTACACATTCCACAATAGTTGATTCTCTCAGTAATACCATTACGTTATCTCTTGGCAACTTGTCAGTGATGTCTACGACTCTTCCTCGCCTCATGCTCCTTTCGACCGACCCAGTCATAATTTGGGGGTTCTCTATCTATTCTCTCTGTTCAGCCGAGGAACAGAGGTCCTTGAAATTAACTCAAACAAACTTCCGTCAAAAGGATAGGCATACACGTAGTATCCATGTCGTCCGCTCTCAACTTTCGTCCAAACTCAACGAATTACTGAGCTGCCGCTACCAAGGCTAGATTTCTTATCAGCATTCAGTCAGCACCATAGATCGCCTCTCTCGCTTCTGTAACTAGAAGCAGAACACGCATATACTTGCGTTCTATCGGCGTGACAACACATCGATCATCAACTCCCACCGAATACTCTTACCGACAGGTCTCCGAGAGACGCTCGTCCAATGACCATAGGCTGGCTATCTGCCAGGTTCACCCCCCCCCCCCCCCCCCCGGCGGGAGGGGCCAGGCGCTCGTCGCCAGGAGTAGTACCCCTCGCTCCTATGTCGCTGGGGCTTATCACCGGCTAGGTATGATCAGGACCAGGAACCGGAAGAGTTAGGAAGGATCAAGAAGGTGGTGACTATCTTAACTCGAGTCGCAAGGACGAACCCCGCACGTTCGAAGGACGACGCCGAGGGACAACACCATCAAAAGTTCAGGCCAAAAGTTGCGTTTCAGCAGTCCATGAGGGATGCGCCCAGCGGAGCAGGCAAGCCAAGGCTAGGGTGCTACTGAAAGGGTGTCTTCGACCAATCCCTCCGCTTTGGCAAGGGCGTGGATTCACCAGTCACCTCAATGGGCGCAAAAGGTCCCAAGGTCGTGCGGGCGATTGGCACCTGAACCTATAATTGGAGGTTGGAGAGAGAAGAGGGGTACAAGCCGACAAATGTGAATGACGGCGGCGCTTGAAGGGAAGGGCAACCCAAACTCAGGGAAAGCGAATGCCATCCCATCGACGTCCCGGGTCCGCTTCCCACCCTCATCCGTCGGTCTGCGCAAACGTACGCTACATCACCGAGCAGCCAGTCAAACCCGACCTCTTAGATTGCACGAATGCCGCATCCAGGTCGGTGTGACCGCAGCATCTTGTTCGATACATCCCAAACGACATATGTAAAAGCTGACGGCTCTTACTCCCCATGGCCCACAACCCTTACTCGCCAAATCGCCCTCGTTAATTGAGGGCAGGTAGACTGCCATCCTGCCACTCAGTTCTGGCTCACTACTGCCTTAACCCCCAGTCGAGCCTCGGACATAGTCCCGGTGATCCATGGCAGGCCGCAGGAACACGGCACTTGATTCGCGGGCTTGGCATGCCACCTTTTACCGGGGAAATCAAAAGCTTGTCCGGTCGTGTTGAAGCCAGTCCGCTCCACCCGACAGCCCCTTGTTAACACTGCTGGCCGTGACGGGAGGCGGGTATGTACCCCGCGTCTTGGCCCGTAGTTTGTGGCGGGAAAGACTTGTTGGTGAGAACGAACGACGAGGGACTGAGCCCGCGTCGAGCTGACGTGCGGTGCATGTAAGTCCACAGAGCGTCAAGAGTCAACCTACAGACACAGGTCGCGAAGATGCTACCGTTTTAGGACGTTAAAGAGGGACCTTTTTTTCGTTGACTGAAGCTGGAGATGACCCATTTTTCTTACTATGAAGACGTTGCCTGGCTTAGAAGCTCGATGATGCGTTTGCAAATTACGACGAGGACCCGGTGTGCTCGTGGGCTACGGAGAGGACAAGAGAAGGCCGAGTGGACGCTTGTCTTGAGCACGTTGAGCGTGTTATCTCTTCTCGCCAATCGATTGGATATGTGCGTAGGCAAGTAGGCCGTAGCGGCCAAATGCATGCAACCCAAGCCGTATTGGGGTCATCCGAGGCGTTCAAAGAGAGCTTGGCGACCATCGCTTGGGGGATTTTGGGGTGCCAGTCGGCTAGCCACTCGGCCATTCTTCTGCCAAGATTTCGTTCTCTCTTCCTCTCTCGAGGTCGCGCGCGATGGCGGCCCCCTTTCCTTTTGATTTCGTCCCCTCTGAGACACCTCGGTCGCACAGATTTGATGTGCAACAGCCAAGACACACTTCGGTGCTTCAATCGCATTGCAGAAGCACGAGGAGCCAAGCGAAAAGAACTTGGCAGTTGTCTTAGCATTGCGGCTCTGGGGCGCCAAGGATGGGAAATTCTGCCCATAGAGAGTTTAATGATAACTACTAGTACATGCCCTCGAAGAACATTGAATGATGGAATTAAGATGGGATTGTCAGGGTTCCCTAGTCTTATAAGACAATGAATGAGGATGCGCGCGAAGCTCGTTCTCCAACTGTTCTAATCCTGGTGGCATGTGATCTGCATACTGTCTAGTTTGCCACGCCCACGGTCTCCCGCTCCCCTACAGCTGTCGTTGCGTTGCGATGGGTTAATTTCAGATTGAGTTGGATGGACCTACTGCCGCATGCGCCTTTCCAGACCGCGGCTCCTTATTCCGGAGAAGAGGTGGAATTGGAGTTGCAGCACTTGTCACCCTTCCCAGGGTCTTGCTCGATGACTCTGTAGTACGCGACGCCCAAATGACCAAACTGAGACCCGGTCACGTTGGCAGGTGAGGGGACCCCGAACTTCGTCCGAAGGGGGGGTACGGCAGTTCCAGCTTTCATGGTGGTGGTTATAGTTATACAACTCCATGATAATATTGTAGCTTTCTTGGTGGTTTGATGTGCGGAAGAGTTCTTGGCTCACGCCTCCCAAGATCCTGACCCTTCACTCCCATCCCTCCTTCACGTCTGCATTGGTTACGAAGTGCGCAGCGCTGCAGACGCACATCATCCAAGGTTGAGGTTGCCCTTTTGCTCCATGTGGTCTGTGTTGCAGCGGGAGTACTTGCGAGAGCGGGCGAGCAAGCAGCTGCAATGCGCAGATCAGATGCGATGCTTTCGAGCGTGAAGAACGCCTCCATTCAGTTATAAAGCAGGTCTGATGTGACTGTCGTTATCTCTGGACACTGGCAGCATATGAACTGAAGAGGTTGGGAAGTGTTGCTGACAACGACTGAACGCAGCCCCCTTATTATGAGAGGATCATAATCATCTCAACTGCTGAAACCAACCTGTCTGTTCTCGCGTCAAAACACAATCCGAGGATCACAGACTCGCTCTTTCTTTCCTTCTTTCTGATTGTACTTCCGTGTGCTTCGGCATATTGACACGTCAAAATGGTGAACATCAAAGGAAAGATCGAAAACGTCAAGAACGAGTGCGTGACGGACGCCAGTCTCAGCCGAGCCCGCGACTTCGTTGTTCAAGGGGCTCCTAAACTCCCATCCGCAGCGGGCGTGTACCTTGTCGAGAAAGTGCCCATCGTTCAGTGGCTGCCGAGATACCAGGCGGAATGGCTCATCACGGACTTCATCGCCGGTCTGACGGTGGGCGTCATGCTCATCCCTCAGTCTCTGGCTTACGCGAAGATCGCAACTATCCCTATCGCCAACGGTCTGTATTCAAGTTGGCTGCCGGCCGCATTTGCCGTGGTGATGGGAACCTCCAAAGGTTCGTGGTATATCTTTCTCTCTGAAGTGATGTATGTTCACATTGCGAAACTCTAGATCTGTCGACTGGTCCGACATCCATCTTGGGTCTTTTGACGGCTGAGATTGTACGCGACTTGAGCGAAGAAGGCTTCGACATCACTAGAATTGCGACATCCGTCTCTCTCTTTGTCGGTGTTTACTCTCTGGTTATCGGTCTCTTCGGCCTCGGCTTCCTCCTCGACTACGTTTCCTTCCCGGTCCTCACAGGCTTCATTTCCGCTGCAGCTCTCGTCATTCTGTTCGGCCAAGTCGATTCTCTAGTCGGTCTGTCCAACGTCCCATCAGGTGTCTTCAACGTCATCGGCAACGTGCTCAAGCGTCTCCCTGACTGGGACGGTCCGACCTGCGGCGTCGGGCTGGGAACTCTCATCATCCTGATTGGTCTAGAAATAGTCGGAAAGAAATGGGGGAAGAGACACTTCGCGATCAAGCTCCTAGCCAACTCCCGAGCCGTGATCGTCCTCGTCATCTTCACCCTCATCAGCTACCTCGTCAACCGCGGCCGCGATAAGTCCGACTACGCCTGGAAAGTTAGTCAAATTAGCACCCACGGCTTGCCGAAGCCCGTTGTTCCTGAGTCGAACCTCCTTGCGAAAGTCGCAACCAGGGCTGTTGCGCCCCTCGTGGCTAGCACCCTCGAGCATTTGGCCGTTGGAAAGGCGTTTGGAAGGAAGAACAACTACCAGATTGACCACAACCAGGAGTTCACCTACCTCGGTGTCACGAACATCGTCAACAGTTTCTTCAGCACAATGCCCGTCGGTGGTGCCATGTCTCGCACAGCCGTTGCTTCTGAATGTGGTGTCAAGAGTCCCCTCAACGGCTTGATCACTGCTGGCTTTATTCTTCTGACGCTTTACGTCCTTTCTCCCGCGCTTTACTGGCTGCCATCGACCACCCTGTCTGCAATTATTGTAAGCTTTCCTCCTTCACTGAGAGAATTTAGGGAACGAAATGACCTACAAAGCATCTCTGATAGATTATGGCGGTTGTTCACCTTTTCGGCCCCCTGTCCCTCTTCTACCGCTTCTGGCGCATTTCCTTTGCCGACTTCGTCGCCTCAATGGTTTCATTCTGGGTCACCATCTTCGTCAGTGCTGAAATCGGAATCGGAGCTGCCGTCGCTTGGTCGATCGCATGGACGATGCTGCGCTCGACCTTCGTCAAGCCCAAGATCCACTCAAGCTCATCGGGAATCACAAACTCCGTCCCGCAACCCATCACCCAAATCGTCGGCAGCAACGGCCGTCGCTCCAGCGCCAACGGCACCGAAGACCGCACTGAGAACGCCGGCATCTCCATCCCGGGTGACACGATCGTGGTCGACTTCAGCGATGCCGTATTCTTCCCCAACGCCGAGCGCGCCAAGAATGCGACGCTCGAGGCCATCAAGTTGGTGTACCCCCGCGTCGAGGGCAGTCTCGGCCAAGACGATCGCGAGAGGCACTGGAGCGTTGCGAATGAGAAGCGGCTCGAGAGGCTGCGTGCCCAAAGGCAGCTGCGGCTCAAGGAGACACCGATCGCCGTTGTCGTATGGGACTTCACCATGGTTCCGTTCATCGATACTTCTGGTATTTTGACGCTCAAGGATCTTAAGGACGAGATTCGGATGCATTCTGGAAAGACCGCGCAGATCCGTATGGTGGGTTTGTCGAACAGGATACGAAATAAGTTCTGGAGGGCAAAGTGGAAGCTGGTGGACTTGGAAGAGTGGCACCATGAGGATGCCGACCTGGTTTACCCATCCATGGAAATGGCCATTTGGGATCGCGACGGAGATTCGGGCATGCCTGCGTCGAGCGAGAAAAAAGGCTGATCACAAATAATGGTAGAGTAACGGGAAATGGGTCCAGAAAGGGCTCAGATGACTAAACGATGACCGAGTGATGCTTGTTTTTAGTTTCAATCAGATACCTCAGATGTTGCGCGACTCTTGTTCTTGCTTCCAACATCAATAACAACGTTCTCGCTAGAGCTGTGTCGATTTCTCGCGCGCTTTCAAATATCAGACTGGTAATGCACCGCCTGTACCTGGGACAAACATCCCATATCTAAGACCGGTGCCAACCCATGTTGCCAAGAAGCCTACAATGCTCCGCCAATACGGCCTAAGAGAAACAAATTCAGAAACTGGGCTATCGATAAGAGTAACGCGGTAAACCAAAGATTAGGGATGTGTTGTCTGAGCCTCTGAATCTGAATCTCTTATCTCTGAAGCTTATTCAAGTCCAGAATATCCCTGGTTATTTGGAGGTGAACGCCCATGCCATTTTTAGAAAGCGATATCCTTTCTTTCTCGGCTTGGAAACGCTGGGCAATGGCCAGGTTAATATGGGTTTGGGCATTCTCGAATTCTTGGACGAGGCAGGCAGCCCTGCCGGCGGTCGCGACGGCATGGCCGGCTCGAGTCGCAACATTGCCTGTGACTTTACCTACCGAAGGTTGCAAACCAGAACCTAGGGAGCGTTTGTCAGATTCAGGGGTGTCTTCTTGTGCCTTTTGCCACCCAGCCATATTCAGCCACATGGGGGTAATTACACTTTTCCACACAAATTTAACCCATATCATGTGCTCTACTATGCACAACGCACTTCGTATAATACCTGGAAAATTACGCCCAAAATGGCACCTAAAAGGGGCCCATCTCCTTTGCCAATTTGACAGATCCCGGTATATAGCAACTGCAAACCCTGCCCGGGCACCTGGTAATAAATAATATGGCTATTCGAATGGGTCCCTCAGCTCGGATAATCGGCACAGCCACTCAAATCATGATTGCCGGCCACGGCTCATGTATTATTATTCTCCAACCAAAAAATCTCTTAGTAACCTTTATGTCCGAAAAAAGTGGTCGTTGCCACGCCGAAGGGGTAATAAAAACTTAGCAGTAGTTACTGACTACTGTGATAATCTTAATAAAAACCTTGAATAGTATAATGAAACCAAAAAATCTCATATTGGCTCCTTTGCTGTCTCAAGCATGCCCTAGACCGGCCATCGAATGGGGTTCATAGGTTATACAAACAATTCCATACTTCGTCCACGAATCTATGGAGCCAGTCAACGGCTTGGTCCACACGTAGAGGACTCTGGTTCAAATACATACTCAAATGGTTCGGATTTCATGCCCTTTGTTTCTCGGAACACAACATAAAACAATGCTACTGACGATCAATGCATCGTCGTTGTACCTCTTCACTGGCTCCTGAGCCCGCGGTAAAGTCGATATTAACTATCACATTTTCTAAAGGAGGGGCAAGGTGGTGTAGTGTTTTATGAACATAATTATTGAGGGGGCACATTCTAGAAATCGCTACTGGATTAGCTTCCAACAATCTAAAGTGGGTGTGCGCGAATGAGTCAAAACTATACATACACACTTTAATTACTCGCTTTAAACTTTCTGCCTCGTACGTACCATGCTCCAATTCCTCCACCTGTTCACGGTAGGTCAGGGCTTGATATGGGCTGTGCAGTTCGGGCGAACTCCCGGCGGTGCCGAAGCGGCCTAAGCATGTGCCATCAACTCGCAATGGGTCTAGAATTAAACCACGCACATATATAGAATCCATCCCAGGGAACTTAGTTTATAATATATATATTAGCTAATACTTAAGGTTCTTACCTCTTATAAAGTATTTATTTAAATTCATTCTTATAATAATATAATTATTAAATTACTTAAATTAATAATAATAATTATAATTATTATAACTTTTATAGGCTTTAAGAACCAAACTTCTTAGTTTAGTATATTAAACTTATATTACTATAATTATAAAACTTATAATTATAGTTTTTATAATAAATTATATTTCTTAGGTTTTATTTATATTTATAATATATTAATGTTTATATTAAGTTTTTAACTTTTAATATAAGTATAAGTATATTTATTAACTAAATATATATATTTATATGATATTTAACTAAAATTAACTCCTGTATTAGTTTTTAAGTTGATTCTTTTAGTTAGTATATTATACTATTACAATATAACTGTAATTAAGTTAGTTAAAAAGTAAGTAATAGATTCTTAGCCTTTCTTTATTATAAAACTTGATAGCTATTATAATTATAGCTCTTTATTTAGATTATAAGTTTTATAAAACCTAGTTAATTATTCATTTATAGTCTTTATATACCTTATATATAATTTATTATTTAACTTATGTAGTATTTATTGAAGAAATATACTTTAGCCTCTTTATATAAATATCGAATTAATTAAATAAAAGAAACTTTTATTTACTAAGTAATTTCTCTTTAAATTTAAGTAATAGTTTAGTTATTTTATATATGTAACTATTGTATTATTAAGATAATATTAAAATACTAGTTAAAACTTCTTCTAAAAGCTACTTATAAATATCTTTTATAATTTAAATATAGTTTAAGTTATTTAAAAGCAATATAATATTTCTATTATATAAGCCTAATACTATATATTCTTATAACTTTATATCTTTAAAATAAGCTTATAAAATAAGTTAAATTATATTCTCCATATTGAATATAATATATTATATTACTTAAGTAGTAAGTATATATTATTATTAGGACAGGGTAGTGGGATTTACTGTTATAAGAAGTCTTAATCAGTAGCTTAGTTAGTTATTTATTATGAAGAATCCCTCCGAGAAATATAGTAGAGGAATTAGCATTATTATAATTAATAAGAGAGGTAATATAGTAGCTTAAGCTTAGTTTTCTTAATAAATTACTATCCTTTTAATTAAGTCTTTCTGGATTACATATATAATAATACATCCAGTTATTTTAATTCTTTTTCCTTTATTCTAAGACCTATAAGTGCAAAGTTATAAGATAATAATACTCTTATGTGGGTATATAGGAGTGTATAGTTTTGTTATTCTTTGCTTCTAAAGTATCCTTAGCCCATTTTATTATATATTTAATTTAAAGTCTACTGTTCTTTACTTTAAACTAATTAGAGGGAAACTAATATTATTACTAATATAGTTTTAATTAAAGCTTAGTTACTAAATCATTAATAATAATTCCTTTATTTAATATAAATTAGAGTTACATTATTATTATAAGTTTATTACGTTATTTAAAGTTAAGTTAATATAGTTACTAAAGGTAGTTAAAAAGAATTATAATTGGTATTTTATATTAAATGTATTATATTTTCTTCTCCTCTTTTACTTCCTAGATAATAGGAAGTATAGATTTTATTTTACTTTAGTTTAAGTAAGTAAATTAAATATAATAATATAGACTTGCTTAATCTTTAAAATAAATATTACTAAATAAAGTACTAAGTACTATTTATATATAAAGACATTTTTATAAATAGAATTCTTTATATAAAAACTTATTTATTAATTAAATCAGAAGTTAAATATAATAAAGTTTAAACTTTATTACTAATTAAGATTATTTCTATTATAATATATATTTAAATTCCTAGTATTAGTTTCTTATTATATTACTATCTTTATATTTATTATATTTTTCTCTTTTACTATATATAATAGAATAGACTCTCTAGGGGCTTATATAATAGTAAATATAACTACCCATTTATACTATATATATAACCTACAAAAGATATATAATAATAAGTCTAGTACTTACTAGTTTACTATACTTTAGTAGGGATATTATTTATTAGTATATATAAATATAGCCTAGGCCTATTATAGTAGTATAGCCTATAATATTATCCCCCCTCTTACTTACCCACCCTCACACCTACTCTACCTATTATAACTTTATAAAGTATAGTACTTTTATAGTAGTAATTACTTAAGTACGCACCCCCAGGCCCACACTATTCCTATGCATCCGCCTATAAGCCAGGGAATAAAGCCATGTGCGACTATGACTTGAACCCTAGACCTTTTAAGTATAACTTATTATATATAATAGAATAGGCCCCATAGGGGCTTATATAGCAGTAGACACAACTACCCATCTATACTATACACACACCCCATAAAAAGTACATAATAATAAGTCTAGTACTTATTAGTTTACTGCACTTAAGTAGGGATATTATTCATTAGTATGCATAAGTATAGCCCAGGCCTATTATAGTAGTATAGCCCATAATATTATCCCCCCTCTTACCTACTCACCCTCACACCTACCCTGCTTATTATGGCCTTATAGAGTATAGTGCCCTTATAGTAGTAATTACTTAAGTATATACCCCCAGGCCCGCACTATTCCCACACATCCACTTATAAGCTAGGGAACAAAGCTATGTATAATTATAACTTAAACTCTAGACCTTTTAAGTGTAACTTATTATATATAATAGGATAGGCTCTATAGGGGCTTATATAGTAGTAAATATAACTACCTATTTATATTATATATATAACTTATAAAAAGTATATAATAATAAGTCTAGTATTTATTAGTCTATTATACTTAAATAGGGATATTATTTATTAGTATATATAAGTATAGCCTACGCTTATTATAGTAGTATAGTTTATAATACTATATTATAATACTAGTTAAAATATAATATTTATATTATATTATTAATACCTTTTATATTATAAAAGAGTTATTTATAATAGACTTTATTATTCTTTTAGTAAGTTAGAATATTTATATATAAATATACTTTATAGTTTAACAGCTAGTATATAGAATTAAAAGAATACTAATGATATAATTTCCTTAACTTTAATATTATTCTTTAAATTTATTCTACTACTTTTTTCTTTTCATTATATTTATATTTAATTATTCTATATAAAGGTTTAGAATCTCTATAATATCCTTAATAGTTTTTATAAAGCCTTAATTTATAATTAGTATTATACTTTTATTTTATAAGTTATTATCTATCCTTTAAAATATATAAATATACTAAAACTCTAAACTAGAAAGTAACTTATAAAGGTTTTATATATAGACTATTATATTAAATAAAATACATTATAATATCTTAGTTTAAAATATACTTTTTATAGATTTTCCTATATTTATTATAAGTATTCTAAGCTTATTAATTATTATATTAAAAAATAGTCCCTATATATTCTTATATAATTATAAAATAATTATATATACTAATATATATAGTAGCTTAGTATCATAGTCTATTATTAAATACTTAAGAGATATATTATATAAATACTTATTTATATATTCTCTAGTAATTTAAGAATTAGTATAATAAGCTTTCTATTATTACTATATTCTTATTCTTTCTAAACCCTAGTAATAAAAGAACCTATATTAAACTTCTAAAAAACTAGTTAAAATATCCTAACTCTTATATACTATAAATAGCCTAGTACTATATTATATTAAAGCAGTATCCATAGTTTAAAGTTCAATTACTGAAATAATAATATAATAATTATAATAAAGACTTATATATATACCTACTCCTAAACTCCTAATGTTTATACTTATACTATATACCTCTTAGGTCTCGCAGCTTGAATGAATATCTATCTAGTAAATCTCTGCGCAGGGGAGGAGGAGGGTAATCATACATTTCTAACAAAGAATAAGCCTTCTACTCAATCGGAAAGATGCTGCCGGTAGAGTTTAAGTGTTGATATTATTTACATATTTGAAAGTCTACTATTAAGTGATTCTACATTGCGCTAATCTACTTACGACCTCCCGGTACCTAAAAGAACCTACAAACAGACGTCTATGATTGAGGTAGGTGGCAAGTTTACTCCCAGAACGGGGGTAAATAACAGTGAAATGATTCTAACCAAGACATGATCAGCTCAGTGCCTAGGAACTCAGGGATGTTCCCAGCTCCGGTTCACGATTCATGTTTGCCTAACACAACTCCGGCTCAGATGGCCATTTCCCACCATCATTTGGAGAAGTTAGCTCCTAGTGCTGTGGGGTTGAACAACATCTATATAAGGCTTCAACAGTCACCCTATCTCTCCAATGAGTAAGGTCAATCAGTCAGTCGCAATACTAGCTACTTGGAGCGTTCTCTGGACGAATACCTACAAATAAAACATACGACGCAATCACCATGAGACTTTCGTTGTCCACCCACCTCGCGACAATAATGTAAGTAACCTAAAACCATTCAAAATCTCATGTAGCTCCTAATTTTCTCAGGGTCTTATCGGCCTCTGTAGCAGCTGATGCCGCCCACTGCGACGTTGAAGGCTACATGGCTACTCGGTGTTTCGAGAAGGGCACCAATAGAGTCACAGGGTATACCACAAGCTGTTGTGGCCAAGGGACCCCGTTCTATGACGATGACAACGGTGCTTTTGTAAGTTATTTGCACCACTGAAAGGTTCTTTACGATTAACCACACCTATATAGTGCTGCACAGTTCGGGATGATGCTCATTGGGCCGTCTTCAAGCAGTGCTGTACTGCATCTGGCACTCGCAACACATATGCAGAGGAAGTAGATTAAATATACCGTTGAGGGTCGCTTCCTGCTGTTATAATTTCTACGTGCAAGCCCACAATTTCACCAAGGAATACACCTCCCCCAGGGTTTGACTTGTTAGGGCAGTGAATTGCCCAACCCCACCCCACCGAAGTAGGTCAGTCGTCTGATTTTTTTCGCGCTGTGTCGACTAGAATCTAAGGGTTAGTTAGTACTTCCAAAACAAATATCAAATTTAGTAAGGTATTTTTGGGATATTATTATTGTTGTTTTACGCAATTGGCAGCGCCCGCGCGAGCCCCATAAAAGGGGCTTGCGAGGTGGTGCAGAGCTATAGAAACCGCGCTGATTTAATACCCCGCCCCCCCCCACAAAAGATTAAACCCTTAAGAGAATAATCTAGAAGAATTATGTATTTCTAAATATAGTAAGAAGCCTATATATATAAAATAATAATTCCTTTAAATAGTATTTTTTACTTTTATTTAAATCTCTTTAATAAGTAGAAAAGAATTATATTATTTATAGAAATTTATAATATAATACCTTCCTTAAAGTTACTAAGAGCCTTTTACTAGTTTTAGAATATATTTTAATACTTTTTAAGCTTATATAATACTTTAAATAAGTACTTTATACTATATAAGTAACTAGAATACTTTTTTTATATTATAATAAAGTAGTTAATAAACTTATTCCTTATTAATATAGTAAAATAGCTTACTTATAAGCTTATATTATATTAAGTTTTATATAACTTAGAATAAAGTATAGAATTATAATTATAAAGATTATAAAGCTTTTTATAAGGGCTTTATATAAATTATAAGTATTTATTTTTCTTAAAAGGTGTATTAAAAACTATTAATAATTAATTATATATTATTATAAACTATACCTAAATAATATTAGTCTAGCCTTTATTTATACTTACTTACCTAGTCCCTACCTAGTAATCTCCTAGTAGGCCCCTACTAGGCCCCTTTTATATAGATATTTTATTTATTATAAAAAGCTTCCCTTTTCTCTCCTTAGTTCTAAATAAATAGTATTTTATATATTCTTTAGGCTAAATAAGCCTAAGCCTAGCTCTTTATATATTTAGAATTTAAATTTTGTTTATTATATAAATAATATTAAGGTTAAGTAAAGCTCCTTATTAATAAATTACTTAATTAATAAGTAAAGCTTCTAAATTAAAATAAATTATTTAAATAATATAAGAATAAATATAATAATAATACAATAAAGAGAATTAATACTCTTTATAAAACCTTTATAAAAAGTGTTCTTATAAATAAACTATTTTAATAATAATTAAAATATTTTATTAATTCTCTCTATTAGAGAATTATAAAATTAATAAATAAGGTAATAAAAAAGAATACTACTACCTTAGTAAGTTATTAAGTACTCCCCTAGGTACTTACTTTTATTACTCTTTTTATAAGAGAGAATACTTTAGCCTTAATATTAATTATAATTCCTACTATATAAGTAGTTAAATATATTATTTGCTCTTTAGTAAATATTTATTATTTAAAGCCCTTATTTCTCCTATTAAAATTCTTAAATAAATAAAAAAGGTATTAAATTTAAGTTTAATAAATATTTCTATAATAATAATTTTAAATATTAATACTTAATTAATATTTATTTAAATACTAATTCCTAATAAGTAATTAAAACCTTTTATATTATAGGGGGCCTAAATAATACTTATAATCTTAATATATTTATAATATATTCAAATTAAATATATTTAAAGTTGAATAATTAACTATAAATAATAACTTAATTATAAGGGGTTTAATAATAGAATAATAAAAGGTTTATTATTTTTCTCCTCTATCTTAAGAAAACCCTAGTAAAGGCTAGTAAATATAATTAACTAAATATAATTTAGATTTCGCTATTAAAAGCTACTATAGTCCCTTATTTAAAAAAACTCCTAATTACTATAAGATTACCTATAAAGTATAATAAGTAACTTATAAAAGTCTAGAATATTATATAAAAACTTAAATATATATAAAGGCTAATTAATTATTATTTATTATTTTATTATAGAGCTATTATTTATAATATAAACAGGAATATTATAATAATTAGCTTTATAATTAAGTAATATAATTATTAAGGTTTTATAGGGTTTCTCTTCTCTATTAATAATAACCTAAAGCCTTAAAAAAACCCTATAAATATTATAATAATAATAAAGTAGGCTATTATTAGTATCCTAAGGTAATTACTTTATTAAATAGTACTCTACATATATCTCTATATATATAAAACGAATGTACTTAAATATGGGATACTTATAGAGAGATTTAAATATAAAAAGAGCCTATAGTATTAAGCTAAATATATAGCTAAAAGTGGTTATGTAATCCCGCTAAATGGCTGGGCTCCGGGCTTCGCTCTGCGCAGCAGCTATTCACGGGTATTATTACAATACTAGTATAGTAGTCTTTTATTTTTAGTAACTACTACTCTATAACCCGTATTAAATAAATACTCATAAATCAAATATTATAAATTAAATATTAATTAAATCATTACTCCTCTCTTATAACCTATCCCTCTATATAAATCATTATACTATTATAATCTATGAATTATACTAATAATTTATTAGGAGTTAACTTAGTAAGTATATTAGTGAGGTTATTATTATTATTAATTTATTAAACTTTATAAATCTCTCTTCTCTTATATAATTAGTAAAATACTATAATATTAATTATAAGTTACTTCTCTTTTATTATACTTAGTTTAATAATATACTAGTATAATGAGTATAAATCTATATATATAATAATTAAAATAGAAGGGTTTTAGAGGTTATTTATAGCCTTATTAATACTAGTACTTATTATAAAAGTAAGATTTATACTAGCTACTATACTATATATTTCTAATACTAAAATACTATAAGTAACTTATTTATACTTTGTAGAGTTAAAGTGGATTATATTACCTAATATATTAAATTTATTAGTAGTATTAGAGATCTCCTTATTAATAATAATAATAATAAAGCTAATCTAGGATAAGAAATTATCATTATTAGTAAATAACCTATTAATAAAGATAAATAGTTTAGCCTTTATAAGGTTAAGGGGGATAAATATAAACTTATAATTAAGGTTCTCCTTTTATTACTTAAGCTATTTATTAAGGCTCTTTTTCTCCTTAATTATAGGGTATTATTTTTATATAGTAGTAAGTAAATTAAAATATACTTCTAACTAGTAAATTAAAGTAATATATACTCCTCTTAGTCTCTACTAAGTATATTATTCCTTTTAATTAGTAGAATTTATAATATAATTAATAAGTTTAATTTTTTTACCTTATCCCTTTTAGTATAATATAACTTTATTATTACTAATTAGTTTTATAATACCTCTATTAAATATAAGAGGCTCTATTAATATAAGAAACTACTTATTCTTAATAATAAGATTAATCTTTTAAATTCTTAGGTCTCTTTATTAGAGAAGGTTATTATTTATAATTCAATTATATTATTTATTTATATTCTAATAACCCTGAAATTCTTAGAGTGTTTTATTTTAAATACAAATAAGTAGAAATTAAATAATAATTACTTTATTTTAAGATTCTTAATATAATAAGTATTATATATAACCTACTAATAAGTTCCTACTTTTACTAGCCTATATAGAGGTTAAATAATTCTTATAATTTATTTATATAAATAATTATAGTAAATTTCATAAATCTAGTCTTTAATTATATATAGGCTTAAATAATATTTTATAGTTAAAATATAAATTTACTTATAAAAAGTATAAGTATAATAGTAAGAATTAATCTTTAGTTTACTTACTAAATAGTCCGTAATTATATAATAATTAGTTCTTTATTATTATTATTCTAATCTTAAATAATAAGGTGAGATGTTTTATATGAATAATTAGTTCTTTTCCCCTTAATTTTATATACTATTTATAACTTGAAAATTTAAATATTTTAATAGGTATTCTTATTATATAGGATAATTTTAAATATACTTCTTTATTATAGAGAATTAATTTTGATAGCTAATAATACTATAAATAGTAATTTAGTAGTATTAGCTTTTCCCTCCCTATATAACTTAATAGTAAGACTATAATTTAATCTCTTCTTTATTAATAAAAATATTATAGTATTATTAATTTTATAAATAAGTACTTTTAAAATCTTTATTATATAGATAAAAATATTCATAGTATTTAATAAAGTTGATAAGTATACTTTTTATTTTTCTTTTATTATAAGTTTATTATATTATTCTTAGTTCTTTCAAGTCTTTAGTAATTAGCCTTTTTAGGAAGACTAAGGAGCTAGAGAAAATAAATCTAGTATTACAATAACAACCACAAACCAACTACTGCGCGGAGCAAAGCCTAGAGCCTAGCTATTTAGCGGGATTACATAACCACTTTCAACCATATATTTAGCTCAACACTATAGGCTCTTATTATATTTAAATTTCTCCTTATATATCCCATAATTAAATAACTTCATTTTATATATATAGAGATATATATAGGGTACTATTTAATAAAGTAATTACCTTAGAATACTAATATTAATTAGTAACCAAAATAATAACTACTTTAAATACTATAAATTAATAAAGTAAAATAAAAAGAGGTAATAACTTTAGGTCCCTTAGTTCTATTAAATTAGTCCACATACCTAGTTTATTATACTACCTAGAACTACTAATATTTATAAACTACTATAACTAGCTTAATATACTAAGCTCCCTATATTTATTATATATTAAAACTGCCTAATATTAACTTATTTAAATCCCTTATTAATTATAATAATACTTAAGGAGAAGAGAAAAAGAGAAATAATAAAAATATAATAAGAGAACCTCTCTAATTTCTTATTATAAACCTAATTCTTATTAATATAAAGAGCTAAGCCTAGGCTTATTTAACCTAAAGAGTATATAAAATACTATTTATTTAGAACTAAGAAGGAAAAAGGGAAGTTTCCTATAATAAATAAAAAGTCTATATATAAGGGGCTTAATAGGGGCCTACTAGAGAAGTACTAAGTAGGGACTAGGTAAGTAAGTATAAGTAAAGCCCGGGCTAATATTATTTAGGTATAGCTTATAATATTACCCCCCTCCCCCCCCTCCCATCCCAGGGAGAGTAATAACTAAGTTATTATTATTTAATATAATATCCCTATACCTCTCCTTAAACTACTCTAGGGCTACTATCTCTACTACTACGGCTATTAGCTCCTATATTAAGTCTATATACTTAACTTATTTCATAAGAGCTTCTCTCTATTACTCTCTATTTATTTAATAGGACCTTACTACTAGAATATCCTTAATTTCCTATTTAGCCTTATTATTATTATTTATAATAGGAGGTAACTATATATTTATTATAACTTACCTAGGTAGGGGGTTATAAGTAGCCCTTTAGAGAAGGTTTATATAGAACTTTAAATATATAGAGCCTAGTATATAAAGCTCTATTATAAGGGGAGATATTATTTATATTACTTTATATTTATAATATAATTAGGAGAGTTTTTTACTTAATTATAGGGATTTATAATTAATTATATTTAATTATACTTTATTATTTACTTAGTACTTTTCTACTAATAACTATTTCTTATTAGCCTAGTTCTTAATTCTCTATTATATAAATACTATTTTTATATAAATAAATTCTATAATGAACTTAATTTAATTAATTAATTACTAGGTTATTATTTCCCTATTAGAGAGTATTTTAATAATCTCCTCTATTACTAGAATTAAGTTAATATAGTATTTATACTTTATAAAAAAGAGTATTATTCTAATAGAGTTATAGTATTAATTATAAAGTATTAATTAAATAATAAGTAATAGGTTCCTCTAATTATTCTAGGACTAGTATATAAAGGCCCTTAATATAATCTAGATTTCCTAATTATATTACTTTATACTACTATTTACTTATAAGTAAAACTTAGTACTTAGTAAGTTGGTTATACTTATTAGCCTATAGAATTCCTTTTAAAAGTAACTTACTTAATTTAACTCCTTATTATTAATAATAAATTATAGTATTCTATAGAAGTAATAATAGTAAATAAGGAACTATTAAGTATAAACTTTAGTTTTTATAGTATTTATCTCCTTTAGAGTTAGGGACTTACTTAAATAGTCTATAATAACTTAGAGATAATAACTTTTCCTCCTCTTTATTAAAGGGAGGTTAATAATAAAGTCTATAAAGAGATTTAAGTATAATTAATTAAGTATTAAAAGGGGCTTTAAAAAGCCCCTCTTAGTCTACCTCTAAATATAAACCCCTCTATATATATTATAGTTTCTTATAAACTACTATATAATCTTGGACTATTCTAATTAATAAAACGTCCTACCTATAATTTCTAGGGTATTATTTCTCCCTAAGTAACCTATAATACTAAAGTTATAGAATTCCTATACTAGCTTTATCCTAAATTTATTTAGGGGGTAATTTATATTATTATTACTAGGAACTTATAATTTCCACTAAAATACTAACTTACTTAGAGTATTTATTTTATACTCTATAATTTATACTTTAAAGTAGAGGTCTAGTAGGAGACTATAGTTTCCCTAGTAAATAACTATATAAACCCACTAATACTAACTTACTAAGTATTCTCCCTTATAATATAATTCTAGAGTTCTTAGAAGTTAGATTTATTATTAAAGATTTAAATACTATTAACTCCTATATAGTCTATTTAGAGCCTACTAAGTTAGGTATTATTAGGGATAACTTAAATTACCTATTCCTATTATTAATTATTATTCTAGTCCTTAGGAGTATTCTACTCTTAGTATAAGAGAGTATTAAGAATTATTACTTAAGTACTAAATTAGTACTTAAGGTAAAAGTTATACTTAGTTAACTTCTTAATTTATTAATTCTACTTTTTTATAAGGTATTACTTTCTTATATAAAGTACTTAAGACTCTTATAATTTCTAAGTACTTTAAATTTCCTAGTACTCCTTAACTCTACTCTCTATACTCTTAAGTAGAATAATACTACTAAAAATTCTTTATTATAAATAAAATAATTATACTTAATAAGAGAGAAGTATTATAAGTAGAAACTATTAGGTACTTAGTACTTTACTTATTCTCTTAAATTAATATATCTCCTAATATAAATTTAGAGTAATATATTTCTATTATTATTAAAGTATTTAAGTTAAATTAGTAAAGTATTAGTTCTATTATAAAGAGTTACTTTAATTCCTAGAATACTTACTACTACTTTAATACTTACTTAAAAGGAGTATTCTTCTTTATTAACCTTATTAATAAGTCTATAATTATATTATATTATAATATAAAGACTTTATAATAATTAGTAAATCTAAGGAAATTTTAAATTCCCTTAAGAATTATTAGGGGGGGCTAGTTAATAATTATAATTAACTTCTTAGAATTATAGGAAATACTCTTTCTTATAATTACTCTAAAGCCTATATACCTAACTTTAGTAATAAAGAATTTATACTTCTTAGGGTCTAATTATAACTTAATAATAGAGAGGTAACTAAGTATTTAG
>JAXISO010000189.1:0-80780 GCA_036785465.1 Colletotrichum agaves
AAACTTAGTATAAATTAACTTACCTTTCTATTATAAAAATAGCTAGTCTATATTTTTACTATATTCCTAAAAGAAAAGAAATTTATTAGAATAATCCACTAGTAATTTCAAAACTTCCTCTAATTCTATATAAAGTATATAATATAATAATAGGTAACTCTTTTTCTTCCTTATTTAGTACTTATACTTATAAAATTCTATTAGAAAGAGTCTATAATAGTCTAATTAGAACCTATCCTTATAAGCTTAATAATTATAATAATATTCTTAAAGTTCTATAATTACTTATATAATAGTCTTAGTCCTAGGGGTAATTACTTATTTAAGAGAGACTTTAAGTAAAATTTAAAAAGTATTATTTCCCTTATTAAATACTACTAGGATTTTTTCCCCCTCCTCTAACTCTTCCTAGAGTAGAAAGTTAAAGTCTCCAGAATTAACCTCTACTATAAATAGTATATTATCCCCTTCTTCACTTAACTAATTATTAATTCCTAAATTTATTAAGTCTTCTACTATATTAGGAATTATAGTAGAGGCCTCTATTTCCCCTCCTCTATAGGAATTAAATAAGCCTACTAAGTATAAATAAAGCTAGTAGAATTAGGAAGAATTATTATAAATTACCTAGTAGAGTCTATAGTATAGAATATTAAGAGAGTATAGATTTTATAATTATTAACCTAAAATATACTAATAACTTAGGTTAAAGAATACTTAAGTATTATTTTAATATAAGTTATAAATAGAGTACCTAGAATTATATTTTTTAATATTTTACCCTAGGGATTAATAAAGAATAATATATTAAGTATATAATAACCCCTAATATAAATATTCTCTATTATTATACCCCTAAATATAATTATAACTTATATATTTATATACTCTCTAATACCTAAGTATATAAGAATAACACTCTCTTATATATTATTATAATTTATATAATTCTCTAAAATAATATTAATTACTACCCTAGTATTAATAATCCTATACTACTCTAAATTATAAACCTACTTAATTCTTATAATAATTTAAAAATATAATATAATAAAATCCTATATAATTAGGATATAGTATTAATAGGTAATTATAATATATAATAAATAATTAATAACTTTATTAAAAGAGATAATTAATATATTTAGGTTTTCCTCTAATTAATCCCCTAGTAAAATAATATCTATAACTTAAATATATATATCCTAACTAATTAGGCTACTCCTCTAAGGGGTAGGAATCCATTATAAGAGCCCTTAAGGACTATAAAATAGGTCTATAAAGGCACTAAGAATACTAGCTACTAATTAATAGAGAAAGCTAAGTTTAAATATTATAACTAAACTTTTCTCTTACTTAACCTAGTCCAGTACAATATCCTCACTAAGTTCTAGAAATAGTAATCCATAAATATATTTACAAAAGTAAAGTCCTACTATAAAAATTACTTTATAAAGTATATCCCTTATAATATCCTTATTAATATAAATAGTAGGAGTATTTACTTTAAGTACTTTAACCATAATAGCCTCTTCTATATAAACCTAAATATAAATATAAACTTTAATAGTACTAACTTCCTTCTATATAGGGTTCTTATACTAAAATATAAGAGTAAAGTCTACTTAAGTATTATTCTACTTCTATATCTCCTTTATAAGGTAACTACTAGAGCCAAGAGCTTTAGTAATATATCCTAGTAAGTCCTTTCTAGTAGGGACAAATATATCCAGCTAATATTCACTATTATATAAAAAGTAGTCTTAAATAATTAACTTTATATATTTATATATAGTATTATTATAGTCTTATTATACTTAGTAAAAGAAGGACTCTAGGATAATTACCTTTATATTTACTTTCTTAATTTATAAGTCCTTAATAAGAATTCTTCCCTCTATTATTATAGTGAATTTATTAAATTCCTAAATAATTACCTATAATATAAAATTACCCATTATTACTAGGTCCTTATTCTTATCCATAACTTCCTCCACCCATAACTCCAGTAGCAGCATTAGTAGGCACTCCCAAATTAAATCTACAATATAGACCTTCTTATTAAAATAAGTAGTAGAATAGGGAGAAGCACAATAGTTCTAAAATTAAGATCAGGTTACCACATTAACTTCTATATTAGTAGAAAGAATTATAACTAGTATATTAAATATAATTATATAAATATTAAGGACATTATAAGTAGTATTCTCTTTCTCTTTTATAACTTAACCTTATAGGGGCATTTTAGGGAGTACTAAGCTTATAGCCCCTTATATAGTATACTAGGTACACTTATTTATATTATACTAGCTCTTAAACTAGGATTCTACTATTCTAAGTATAGGAAAATATTTATAAAACTTAAGTACTCTAACCTCTAATTACTTAATTTCTTCTATACTAATTATAAGAATTAAAAAGGAGATAATTATTAAATTATACTAGCCTCTATAGTATTTATTATTAATATTATTATTAGGAACCTAAATATAAAGAGAGCTCTAGAGGTTCCCAATTTACTAAGTTCCCCTTTTAAAGTAATAGAGGCCTTAGTTAATAAAAGCCCTAGTTACCTTATAGTCCCTTATAATATATCTATTCTCTCTATAAGTATAGTAAGTATTAGGGTTATTAATAATAATAAACCTAGGAAACTATAATTAAAAAGTAAAGTCTTAGTTAATAAAGCTTAAGTAATCTCCTCTTAAATTAAAGAGACCTTAGCCTCTCCTACTATAAATTAAACCCCTATTATATAAGTTATTATTAAAGTATAAGTACTATATTATAAATAATATAAGTTAATTCTTAATAATATTAATAATATATATACTTATATTATTCTATACCTACTAGGGAGTATTTATATAATAACTAGTTCTAATTTACTTAATTTCTATATTCTCTAAATAAGTTATAAGGTTATCTATTTAGGCCTTCTAATTAACCACAGGGAAGGTATTCTTAACTACCTTAGCCTTTATAAACACAATTTTTAACTTTTTATATTTAAGAATAATAATAATAATACTAAGAACTTTATTAATTAAAATACTATATAATTACTTATATACTTAGCTTATTTAGACTTACTAAATAATAATAGCCTTTATTTAAACCCAAGGAATTAAAAATAGAGCCTTATAATCCCTATAAAGAGTCTTTAAAATATACTATATTATTTATTTAGGGAAGTAATAGAAAACAATACAATTAACCTCTAAATTAGGAAGAGAATCCAGTTTTCATTTATAGGCCTTATTATAAAGGTCACTAACTTTTATAAGGAATTCTAAGATATTATTTAACTCACTAACTTTAGAACTAAATATAAGGTTTTAAAGCTTCTTATTAAGGTCTTAATAAGTACTTAAGTTTATAATACTATATATTTTAAAGAGAGTATCCTTAAAGTCCACCTAATCTTTATATACCATAACTAGGCTTTTAATAATTCACTAGTATAATTTATTATAATACTAACTAACTAGGGCTACTATTTCTTTATTAATTCTCTTATAAATCTCTATATAGAATTTATAATTATCTAGAAAATTAGAAATATTATTACTAATAAACTTAAGAACTTCCTAAATATAGAGAATAATAGGGGCTACTAATTATTATTTCCATATAACCTTAACTAATTCCTTAATTACCTAGGCTATATTAATAACAAGAGAAGAGAATAAACTATTATTAATAAACTAGAATTCTATTCCTATAGAGTAAGTCTCTATAGTATAATACTACTTATTATTCTTAAGAGCTCTAGAAGTAAAATCCTTTCCATTATTATTATACTTATTATAAATATCCTTACTAATATAAACTTAATACTTAATATAAATAATTTAGGTTTATAAAAATATAACTTCTTTAGACTCTCTATTTTTAGAAGTAGTAGGATAAAGGGCTTACCCCTAGATATTCTTAAAGGTAGTTCCCTCATAGGGCTTATTCTATAGAGTAGAATCCTTTAGCCTAGAAGAGTTAAAAATAAATATACTAACTTCTAAGGCTCCCCTAATCTCCTTAGAATATTATTCTAATATATTAAGTATAATAATTAAAGTAAACTTTTAATAATTTATAATAAGTATATATTATTATTATTAAAATTAATATTCTTTAATTCTTATTTTACTAAGTAAAAATAAAGGAAACTTTTATAATTTAAGTTTATAAATAAGTAAACTTATAAAAGGAATAAAAGTTTTTAGCCCTTCTTTATTAATATTAATTATATTCTTTATAAGCTAGGGGTAATCACAGCTATTATCCCTCCTATAAGTATATAAACTCTTTTTCTTCTTATAAACTAGGAATAATCACAGCCTCTATCCCTTTTATAAATTCACTAACTCATTTTTCTTTAACTTCTATAGGCAGCACAGCACCATAACCTTCCTAAACACATAAAATTCTCATTATATAATAACTAAAATAGGGTTTAAATCCCCTTAATTAAACTTATTAATTTAACTAGAATTATTTATTTATTACTTTATTATTAATTATTAATTATTATAATAAAGAAAGTAAATACTAGCTCTACCTATTATTAAGGGATAGGAAAAGAGAAAACTTTTTAAGTTTATAAATTCTAAAATTATTATAGCCAAGCTTTTAGGGTCTTAAACACTCCCACTAAAAATAGTAACTATATAGCTATTACACCTACTATTTCCTTATAATTAAGTCTATAATAAAGTTCCTAAATACTTAGCTACTATTCTCTTTATTTCTAGCCTTATACTTATAAAATAAAAAATCTATTTAGAAATTAGAATAATATATTATATACTATATTAATAGTAAACCTATTTATATAATATAAAAGTATACCTCTTTTAAGTACTCCCTTAGAGGAATCCTTAAAAGAGAAAAATCTACTTCTAAGCACTATTAAAATAGACTAAGAATACTATAACAGTAAAGAATAACAAAATTATATATACCCATATATTTATATAAGAGTATTATAATATTATAGTTTTGTACCCATAGGCCTTAGAATAAAGGAAAAGAGCTTAAAATAATTAAATATATTATTATAAATATAATTCTAAAAGATCTAATTAAAAGAATAATAATTCACTGAGAAAACTGAACTTAAATTATTATATTGCTTGTGCTATTATACTAATAATAATACTAACTCTATTTCTATCCCTCCGCGGGATTCTATCTACAATAAATAACTAACTAAGTTACTTAATAAGCCTCCTTGTAATAGTAGATCTTACTGCCCTGTCTTAAGATCTTTATAAGTTTCTTTTTAATTATAATTATACCTAGTAAAGTAAAGAAATAAATAAAGGCACTTTTAGGCTAATTAAATAAACCTTTAATAAGAATAAAGAAGACTTTTTTATTATATTAGGCTCTTTAATTATATTAACTTAAACTTAAATACTTATAAGAGCTTACTAAAAGTAAGAGAAATTAATTATAAGTTCTTTTATAATTAGTAGTACTCCCTATAAAATTTACTAAATAAATTACCTACTCTCTAATTATTTCTATATAAATAAAATTACTTAATTAAGAGATTAAGAGCTTAGTATAAATATATAAGTAATACTTAAGAGGTATATAGATTATAATTCTAAGTTTATAAATTATATTTAAAGCCTTAAAAAGGCTTTAAAAAACTTAAATTAGTCTATAGAAAAGAGTATATTACTCTAATAAAATACTCCTAAATAAAATACTAATAAGGAAATAAATAGGATTTTAGCTCCCTCTTTAATAAACTTTAATAATTAAACTCCTATAATATAACTCCTATAATCTTTAACTAAATAACCTATACTTATATATAGTACTTAGTATATTTTATAAAGTTTATAAGGTTAAGAAAGAGGATTTAAGGGCCTAGATTAATATAAGAAGCCCTTTTAGAAGTTCCTAACTATATAACTTAGGAAAAGAGCCTAATTAATATAATAAACTCTCTAGAAACTCCCTCCCTATTAAGAGTTATAATATTATAATAATTTCTCACTAACTTAAGTACTTATTAGAGAAATTACTACCTTTATTAATATTATAAATAATAAATATAATTATAAGTTATTAAAAGTAATATATAAACTTAGGGGGTAGGGGAGTTACTCTAGAGTCTATAAGAAGCTCTTAATAACTCTAAGTAGAGCCTATATAAGTGGATTATACTAACTAAGAGTAGTACTTAACTTAAGGCCCATAAGGCCTAAATAGCCTAAATAAACTTAATTATAAAACTAATTAGCCTATAAAAGTAGCTTATAAGGCTTATAAGCCTAATAGGAGATTCTATAAATAGTATAATTCTTTCTTACTTATTAGGAGGTTTTAGTGAGAGTAATGGGAATTAAGTAATTAAATTTATTATTATATATATATATAGGATTACTATTATATTTAGAAATAAGTAATTCTTATTATAAATTAAGCCCTAGGAGGGTCTAATCTAGGGGGGTGTGTCAAATTGGCACGGTTTTACTATACTTTACCCAACCACATAGTCCCTAGTTAAGGGGCTCGCGAGATCGCGGCCAATTGCGCGATTTAAGAACAACAATACATCATCAATAATATCACCCTACAATTCGACACGTAGGGCGTAGGGCGCAGTGGACCGCCGGCCGAAAGACCAACCATTTTGCGTATCCAGGGGCACAGTCTCCCGATCTCTGTGAACGTCAATCTGAACTACCCACCTGGAATCATCACTGTGTTTTAGCGTCGTCCCCAGTCTCTTCAGACACCATCATCATTAAATTGTCAGGGCCTGCGCGCCCCTCAACACCGTTCTCAACGTCAACAACCACAGCAATGGCAAAGTCAGCAAAAAGCCAACAGGACGGTCGTCCGAATTTCGCCATCCGGCCGGCAACTTTGGACGACGTCGCGGTCATTTCTGAACTCGGCACCCACGTCTTTTCGGTCACCTTTGGTCACTCAGTAGAGCCTCGTGAGCTGCAGGCGTTCCTGGATGAGTCCTACTCCGTCGAGGCGGTGACCAAAGACCTAAGCGATCCAAACAAAGACACAATACTCGCGACCGACCCGCAAGGCGGCATTCTCGGCTTCGCGATGCTCTCGCGGGGCTCACGAGAGCCTTGTGTCGCCGACCTCGAGGGCATTGTTGAGCTGCAACGGATATACCTTTACCCCAAGGCTCATGGTACCGGTACGGGCAAGGCGCTCGCGGACAGAATGGAGAATATGGCACGAGAGCAGGGTTTCAAGAACATTTGGCTTGGGGTTTGGGAGGAGAATTACCGGGCGCGTAAGGCCTATGAGAAATGGGGTTACAAGCCGGTTGGCACTCACGATTTCGTTGTCGGCTCAGTGGTACAAACCGATGATATCTTGGTTAAGCAGCTATAAAAGCAACTTAGAGTTATGGACAGGGAAGAAAACCTTCTTTATTTAATTTATAAATTGACAAATACAACCGGATTAGACAGCGTCGTAGCAAAATCAATCTGGCTACATAGCTTTATGCAATTTGATCTGAACTGAAACTCTTAGATCAAGATGGATGTGGACACTTCGCTCGCCAGCAATACCAGTGAGCGGGAGAAAATTCCCACGTGCCTGGCGCTCGCTATGTCTCACGGAGACTAGTACCTTTTCTCGTTTGGCGTGCGAGGTTTCGGCGGCTCTCCAAAAGCATCAAATCGGTTACCCATGCTTGCTGCCAGCTTACTCGGGTCCTGTCCGTGGAGCTTCGTCAGGTAGTTCTTGAATTCTCTCGACATCTGTGCAGATGCCTTGATGTGCTCCGGCTTGACCATGATTTTGCCTCTGGAGTCCTTCTCGGCTCGAGCTTCCGCCAAGGCCACCGCAACTTGAAAAGCTGCATCCGTGAATGTAAGCACACGTACCCGCTTACGAAACTCGGGTCAGGCTTACCGTTTCTTATTTCTCTCCCGTTCCATTCGAGGGCCCTCAGCTCCTCGGACTGGGTGTAATCCTTGGTCGACTGCATGATCCGGAGCGTCGTCTCTCTTTCCTCCTCGAGCTTCTGGAAGAACGCGTCCCAGACCTTCTCGCGGTCTTTGTCGCTAAACGGGCGGTAGTAGATCGGGACGTGGATGCGGGATATGAAAGCTTCGTCGAATGTGCCCACGCGATTCGTAGTGAGGAACAAGATGCCCTTGTAGTACTCCAGGGCCCTCAGAAAGCCGGCGACGAGAAGATTACGCGAGAGATCTCGGACCTCTCTTCGTTCCATGTATATTTCGGCTTCGTCAATGAGCGTGATTGCATCACAGCTCTCCGCCAACTTGAACCATGTAGTTAGGTTTTGTTCGACATCTTTTGGATCTACTCCAATGTCGGATGTTGTTAGGGACAACAGCGGGCGTCCGGTGTACTGTGCAATGCATTCTGTCTTTGTCAGTTCCGAAAGTAACAACTGTAATTTTTGGGTTCGACTCACCTGCAGTGTATGTCTTACCCACACCTGGCTTTCCGTGAAGGAAGAATATCAAACCTTCGCCCTTGCTTTTGATGAAATCGGCGGACCATGAAGTTTGGTCTTTCTCCTGTGGCGATTTCTTGTGGATTGTAGAGATTTTGTAAGCCCCTACGTTCTGGTCTGGAGAGGAAAGTCGCGCCGCTGAGTTATCCTTGATACACATTGCCGTCAAGTTGCGGATAAGGTCCTTGGTCTCAGAACTTAAGACCAGCCGATCAAACAGATTCTTCTCAAAGGTTGCTGGCAGAAATCCATCCGTATGTAAGAGCTCTATCGCATGTCAGGAATTATCGATCTAGTAAGAGCGGTATGTCAGCTTACGCCAAGACCTCGTTTTGAAAACGAAGGCTTCAACCTCGGGGCTACACAGGAAGTAGAAATCGTCCGACAACTCCGAGAGAGTACGAGGACTAATATTCATAATTTCTGTGAACTTTGGCTTCACTGCGTGCCTGTAAATGTCCTTCTCGCAATCATTACACAAGCAAATCTTGTGTGCGCCTAGAGTAGTCTCGAAATTCCTCCGTGGACCTCTTGACCTCTCCTTGCCCGAGCTTACAGCAAATTGGTCCGGTCCAACCCACACCAAGCCGGTGAACTACGTGATAAATTAGTCGGACAGTAAATCTCCCTAATTGTCACAGATGCGGCAACTCAGACACGTACCTTATGCCGTGGGATGGTTGTCGTCAAGCCATCGAAGTCGTAACAGTTTGGCTTTTGTCTCATCTGGTACCACTTTTTTCCACGTTCTACAAAATGCTTTCTGATATCCTGGGTTTCTTTCTGGGTGAGCCCCTGCGCAAATCTGAGGAATTCGCAAGGATAAACCGGCAGAGAGTCAATCTTTCTTTCCCCTTCGAATGGGGAAATATGGTAGGCGTCGCTTGCGGCGAAGACTCTTTCTGCATCAGCATCCAGACTCCAACAAGAGACTTCGTAGTTTTTGATACTTCCATTCAGAAGTTGAAACTCGATCTTTTCCAGGATGTATGGGTTGTGCTCTCCGGTGGCGCTAGCGTCGAAATAAACCTCGAGTCCCGGCTTGTACAACAACCAGAGCATGTCATACGTTGCATATCCCCTGAGGTGTCGTTGTCTCTCTTTCTCAACCGCACTGGAGACTTTACGTTTGACAAAGTCCTGGACGATCCCAATGTGTTTGTAAGCAAATCTGTTCGCACAAGATGACGTTTCTGTAAAAGATCTATGCTCCAGCGTCTTTCTGTATTCGGAAAGTCGTTTTTCGTAGAAACAAATATGCGGAAAGGCTCCGGCACGGTGATGACATTATTGTGCAAACCAATGCCTGGGTAGTAGTCCACCACGCATCGTAAAGCTTCACTGACTGCTGGTGATATGATCCGAATGTAGTCATTCCCTTTATGCTTAGTATGATACTGCTGCGGCATTTCTCCCTCCTCGGTGTCATATAAGTTCTGAGTGACTCAGACTTGGACAAACTCGAGCACCGTTCCCTCCTGATCGTAGGTGTGTTGATCTGTTTCCGCGTCGAGAATCTTTTTCTTATGTGAACTATCGCTGACATATTCGATCTTGTATTTTGCCATTCCTTGGCCATACCCACCAATGTAATGCATGTTGTCGCCGCCAATACCCAGCTTAGACTGTTGTCCCAAGATTGTGTCAGAATTCGCCTCGAGAGCTGTCAGTAATAGACCACGAGATAAGGGAGATGGCGCTTTCGCATGCTGTGGCATGCTCCCGCGCGGACATTGTGTCTCCGCATGGCCTCAGTGCTCATCCAGCAACTATAATGAGGAAGATCACCAGCCATCAGAAGGCGACGGGGGGCCCTGAAATTATGTTATTGAACGGTGATTCAATCTTTGCAATTTCTCATGCATAGTCCACGGAGGCGTAGATGATAGCGAATGCAAGCAGGGATGCTCTGCAGATAAAGATGCAGGCTTGCAGCAGAGATGCAAGTAGGTCACACCTTCGACCAGTAAAAAATGAACACTTGGTTCCCGTAGCATCAAAGAATTTTAAAATACTCCGCTTGTGTCTGCGGCTGGCTTCTGTTGGGAGGACGTTGGTGGCTTTCCCTCGCCGATTGCGCGCTTGCTTGCTGCTGGGTGGGGGCCGCAGATCTATGAGACCACTGCTGTTATATCCATCAAGGCGGTGAAAAGGGCTTCGTCCATCTCGGTTTCTTTGTCCGATTTTCTCATGTGCTTCTCGACTCACCAGCTTTGACCATGTTGACAACACAGGCCTCGACATTCGATACCCTTGTGTCTGATCTCTCGTCGGAAATCCAGGAACTTGGCAACACCGACGCAGGCAATGACGAAGAGTATCGAGGAGTCAAGTCAGACTTTGATGGAGAGCGGGACAGACGGAATGCAGAAAGAAGACGGGAGATTACACGAATTGATGCCCAGTTCTCGTCGGAAGTGTTAGTACCCAATCATGCAACCATACTAATAATACAGCATCTCTAGTCGGTTCAGTCCAATATGTCCTGGATCTGACTTTGCATTCAAGGCATCAGGATTCTACATTGCTCAGAAATGCCGAGAAAGATCTCCAGCTGTCCATGACAAATTTCCAGGCAATTGCGTCAAGTCACGGCCCTCACGATGCCACACCTTCCAATTGGGACGAAGTCGAACAAATTCTTTCTGCTGTTCAGAGACGATGGGATGAACAACACGAAACCAACACAGCATTGCGCGTCAAAGACTGGTTTCGCAAAATCTGCAACGGCCTCAATAATCATTCCGCGGCTCTCAAACTGCTTCCCTCGGAGAGCCCGTGGGTATCCGTGATTGCAGGAGCTGTCACCACGATTCTAAAGGTCATCTACGCTTTATCCGACTTGCGCTTCGTTCACTAAGCCCTTCTCTAGGCAGCCGCAAATCACGTCAAGGTAACTGAGGCATTTGCAGAAGGCATCGTCACCATCAACGACGCGGTTGGCCAGGTCCGGCGAGGCCAAGTTTACGAAACACAGACAGCCCGACGATTGACGATGAGACTTTACTCTCATGTCTTCGGATACCTAGCTCGCTTTCTGAAATGGTTTTCCCAAAACCATGGGAGTCGAAGGCGATTTGGGCTGAGTTTCAACGAGGCCGTGGAACAGATTTATAAGGAGGAACTGGTCAAGGTCGTCGATACTTCGAGATTACTGTCGCAACACATTCAGACATGTATGTCTGTCGACGTGAGGGCCGGTAGACTTATCAACGAAGAGACCAACGACGATCTCAAGTATCTTACGAATCTTTTCGAAAACGGACAGCGAGATATGAAACTCCGCGAGCGCGTTATCGCTGACATTGTAGACACGAGAGTAAAGCTCTGTCTGGATTCGTCTGTTGAAGACGCTAAACAGGCAATGAGAAGGACTATGGAAGAGTTTTGCGATAAATACCTTTCTGGAGTGATAAGGGTGTCGGTGGATGAGTTGCTCACGCAGCAAGCGTCACGCAACGCCACGAACTCGTCCTCACTCGGATTTCTTACAGATACGGCAAACCGTAAGTAATACCATGCCATATCGTGGGTGAATTGTGTCGGTATGACTGAGCTTGCAGCAATAGATCAAATTGACCCACCGCTGATTGCAAAAACCAATTCAATTACGAATCATGTGGAGGAAACGTTACATGCGACGCCACAGCCGATTGTGCTAAGCATAACGGGGATAGAGTTGAAGACGCGACATCTCGAAGGTTACATCGATGACTCAAGTGTCAGTCCGGTTCCGAACTCTGGGCATTCTGTGGTGGTCGACACCTACTTGGCTGCACGGCTGAACGCTTTCACCACGACAACGGATTCCCAAGCTCTGTATATTCAATCACGATTTCGCCCAGGAGATACAAACCGACTCAGAGAAGTAGTCTCCGCGTATACTACCCTGGCTCGTGCAGCTGGTATACCTGTCATATCGTACTTCTGCTGTCTACCGACAGAAGAGCCACCTGCACAGAGGACACGACAATCTGTCGCACTGAGTGGCTTGATATGCTCTTTAATTCGCCAGGCTGTTGCTCTCCTCCCCGTTGGACTTGCCTCTGGGGAGAGCATACAGCTTGTGAGCAACATGCTAAACATAGACGGCACCCTTCGGACTTGGCGAAACGCCCTGGATTTATTCTCTTGTTTGGTCACTGATTTGCGACTCCCGCTCGTTTTGATCATAGTTGACGGAATCAATGCCCTAGAGGATGACGAAGATGGGAGCACAGATGGCCGCCTAGATGAGCTCGTCAACTGCTTGATGAGTTTTGCAGAGGGTTCTTCGGAACAAACACCCCTGGTCAAAGTTCTCTTCTCAACCAACGGAGTCTGCGATCCCATAGGCGAAAGGTTGAAAGGAACGGATCGATTCCTATGTGATATGAGTCCTGCCTGGCCAAGTGGGATGTCAAGCAGGCTCAATCAAATCATGTTCTAAAGCGGCGATCAACATTGAATCAGCAAAATTACCAAGGAACTACCCCGCTAGCTAGTACAACATAGGCTCAGTCAAATCTGCATGCAGCATGACGGAAAAATCCCATTATTCGTCGTATTCTACATTTTCGTCCAGTCGTTCTTCAAGCTCCAAGCGTAAGCAACTCGATACACATCCTCTTCGTGCCACCACTTGCCGACAAGCTGCATGCTCACAGGTAACTTTGTCCCAGAGCCTTTCAACGGCCCTTCCTCGATTGGCAGCATCGCAATGGGCATCGCCAGCACGGGATGCCCCGATTGATTGAAAGGGGCGGTGTTGGCCGTGAGCCCAACTTGTTTGGCAATCTTTTCCAGCGGCGATGCATCGTACGAAGTATGAGAATTGGCGATGTAAGGCAGGTTCGGCAACACCAGCACATCATACTTCTCCAGCGCGGCATCGTAGTCGTCTCGTAGCTTCCTACTAAGATTCGTGGCTTTTCCAAGCAATCCAGGGAACGCCTTTTGCGCGTATGCGCCGTTGAGGTAGATGTTCTTGGTCGAAACGTAGGCGTTATCCCACTGTTCCTGCGTAAGATCCCGGAACTTCTCGGTCAAGTCCGTCATGACGTGACCCCTTCTACCAAAGTTGAGATTCCTCTTCGCCAAGTAGCCCCCTGTCTTGCTGATGGCTGTCCAGATCGCGGCGCCCTTGGAGTGGATGGGCACCGAGACCTCTTCGACGGTCGCGCCAAGATCGCCGAGTCCTTTGATCGCTTGCTCTACACAGGCCTTGACACGGGGCTCGACGGAAGGTTGATCCATGCCTTCTACCAAGACGCCAATCCTCACACCTGAAAGGTTTGCGGGATTCTCCAGCGCAAGCAGGTTGTTGTGGTATTTGGGAATGCTTTCGGGCAACGGCGCCGCGAACGAGCGGTCGTCGATGTTGTCGTTGCCAGCGATGGCTTGCAGCATCAACGCGTTGTCGAGCAGCGTGCGTGTCATGGGTCCCACGTGGTCGTTTGTAGGCTCATTGGAGGCACACGCCGTGAAGGGAACAAGACCAAATGTCGGCTTCAGACCGTAGATACCGCACCAACCGGCAGGTACACGAATCGAGCCCCCTTGGTCGGCGCCGAGAGCCATGTCGACATCGCCATTGGCGACAAGAGCCCCAGAGCCACTCGAGCTACCGCCGCTGCTGTAACCTTTGGCGTGTGGGTTGTGGACATGGCCCGTTGACGAGGAGCTGCTTGTTGCGGAATGACACAGGTTCTCGCAAACGGACTTTCCGGTGATGGCGGCGCCGGCTTCGAGCAATCTCGTGACGCATGTAGCGTCAGTGTTCTTGGCAAGGTGTTAGTAAATCTAGACGATCCGAGGAAATGTTTTCATGTAGTGAGCGTACCGGCACATAATCCTTGATGAAGTCCGTGCCAAGAAGCATGGGCACGCCTTTGACAGCTATGTTGTCTTTGATAGCAACCGTTTTGCCCTTCAGCAAGCCTTCGCTTCCGCTTTTGTCCGCGATCTGGCATCGCCAGGCCCATGCTTGGAGTGGGTTGTCCGATGCTTCTGGAAACCGAACATCCTCTCGAGGGAACTTGATTTCATCCACAGGCGGTACATAGTCTGAGAATCTCGGGTTAGTTCGTTCCGTATTCAGGCCTAAAGGAGTTTTATTACCTGGCAAAGACATCAAACCGTCGACAGATTCGTGAAATACAGCAAGGAGTCTTTGGTAATCATGTTTTTCAACGTCTGAAAGACTGACTCCTAGAACCTCCAAGTAGTCCTCAAGTACTTGCGAAGTAACTGGGTTTGTTTCTGCGACGTTAAGAGAGAAAACCGACATATTGTCATAACCGTAACTGTGAGAAGTGACTAAACTATACCGTGCAGTCAGTAACCTTCGGGGGCTGTCGTTTGCCAGTCTCCAACGATGCTGATATAAGTCACGTCAACCCACTGGGTACCCCCGGTGTATGATTTGCGTCCGAGTTGAAAAGATAGGTAAGAGCCGCCGGCCCAAAAGTGTTATCGTTATCAAACACAGTCTTGCTCCCGCTATCGTTCCGAGATCGGATCATCCGACCCCGAGTATGGCTGTCGGAGAAGGGATTCCGGTCGTGTTGCGCCTCAAAATGGGTTACTCACCTGCTTATCTTGGTGAAGGATCAGCCCCACCATGATGCACCCCGCAAGCTATCGCGATATCATCAATTCGGATGATAAGATATCCAGCATTTCGGACCTGTCGCTCAAAGCAATAATGGCCGCTACATGAACACATCTTGATATGACATCGCTGCGCTTCCGTCCATTTGAGTCCTTGTCACAATAAGGTGAGGTTGTCCAAGATATTATTCACCAACGCTGGCACTGTCAAACGTAGTTGACCACAGCAAGTCAACAGCCATCGTCGAATCTAGATCAACATGGTTCACGTCGAAGAGAAGTTGCAAATTCCCCGAGACTTTGAGGGTAAGTACGAGCTCTGAGCAACCACTCTTTCTTTCACGCCTGATTGTTCGTCAGGGTTTGGGGAAGAGGGTTTCAACCCGCAATGGCCACACGGGGCTCGAATTGCCGTGTCATTCGTACTCAACTACGAGTAAGTCGATAGTCTTGCACTCTCTTCGGGAATCCATAAAACTGACCATGTCGGCAGAGAGGGTGGAGAGCGAAGCATTCTTGATGGAGACGCTTTCACGGAACCATATCTGTGGGAGAAGGGTGCGTCTGGCGGATGCAAAGAAGGCGCCAGGTATCTCAATGCTGAACAAGACTTCGAATATGGCAGCAGATCGGCTTCTTGGCGGCTGATTCGACTTTTCAAAGAGTTCGGGTGGAGCTTCACCACATACGCGGTCGCACTGGCTCTAAAACGCAACCCAACTTTCGCCAAAGCTCTTGTCCGAGATGGACATGAAATTGCGTGCCACGGTCTGCGGTGGCTCGACATCTGGGACTACTCTCTCGAAGAGGACAAGGAGTACATCAAGCAGAACATCCTGATGCTGAAGGAGGTGTCCGGCGAAATGCCCGTCGGTGCTTACTTCGGCCGCGGAACACCCAACACAGCCTCGTTGTTCCCGGAGGTCTGGAAGAGCCTCGGAGGCGAGTTCCTCTGGTCATCGGAGTGCTACAACGATGACGTTCCCTACTGGCTAGACCTGCCGTGGGAGAAGGAGTTGCCGGAAGCGGAGAGAGAGGGCATGCTCCTCATCCCTTACAACTACGACTGCAACGACGGAAAGTTTCACATGTCTCCCGGCTTCGGCAGCTCGGTCGCGGAAACGTACGAGCAGTATCTGAAGAACACCTTCGACTGCCTGTACAGGGAGGGCGGGAAGCTCATGAATATCCCTCTGCACACGCGCATCATCGGAAAGCCTGGGAGGTCGGAGGCGCTGCGGAAATTCATGAAATATATTGCCGAGAAAGAAGGGGTATGGGTCACGACACGAAGGGACATTGCGAAGCACATGAGGCAAAAGTTTCCCTACAAACCCGACGGAAAATGGATGGAGGGCGCCTGAGATCGTATACTCAGCAGAAAATCAAAGCGCGGTGCATCTTGTGAATGGCGGCGGATACCAAATTGAAAGACGCCAGGTTTTGTAAATCTGCTGCGTGTCGTTCAGAAACTCAAATGATCAAGCTGATCAACTTGCACCGTCCAGAGAAGTTCTGTTGAGAAAATCAGCATCTGCCTTGGACGAGGAAGAAAACACTGCTATTGGTGAGATTGATTGAAATTATCGTAGCCTCCGATCGGGGGTGTGCCGGCACCACACTCGGGACCTGTCCGAAGCAGCACACGGAACTAGTCCGAAAGAGCGAGACCGGCACCGACTCGGTAAGCTCTGATGGGTATGTAAATCGGACGTCCGCCAGCCTGTCTTGGTGGGAGCTCGGGCATCGGCCTCAACAAGACTCCCCTATCGGATTTTGCGCGGAAATGTCCCCCAACGCCGATCGCTTAGCTTCATCGCCCCTCGTTAACCCTGCGACTGGGCCATCAAACCCCAGAAAGCGAGGGAGGACTGCATGTACAAGGTGTAAAAGTCGTAAACAAAAGGTACCAAATAAGCTTGTTCCGGCGTCAAAGTCAGTCGTTTCTTCTAACTCTGTTTCCTGCAAGTGTGACGACCGATTTCCCATTTGTTCGAACTGTCGACGCGCAGGTGTCCAGTGCGACAAAGTCAACGTCACTGATGAAGCTCCTTCAACTGCGTGAGTAAACCGGACGAGGTTGCGTTCGCATGAATCCTGGCTCAAGACTCATCCAGATACACGCTGGCGTTAGAAGAACGGGTGGCTTACCTGGAGAAGAAGTTGGCCCAGATCCCCACTCCCGAAGCCACCACAACGCCCCGGGAGGGTTCAAGCATCCACTCGGGTCACTCGGGGAGAGAGAAGAATGCTCTGAGCGACGTAGTTGCGCAGGTCTCGCTGGGCAACTTCGAGCAACCGGCACACGTTGGGCCGTCGGCCGGGCTGTCCTTGGCTCTGAATCTCGGCGAAATGGTACAAGCCACCGTGTGGAACAAGATGCTCCCAGACATTCACGATGGCGCAGATCCCAACCGAGCAGCCGGGTGTTTCAACCCGGGTCCGAGGTGTCTCACGGTAGAAGACCTTCTGGCCCACGGAATGAAAGAGCCGCCAAGCGACGAGCAGGGCTCGAAGATGCTGAGAGCGTACATGTCTCAGTTGCACTCCAAGTACCCCTTCCTCGAACCGGAGGAGCTATGGAAGCTGCATAGCGAACGGACTGTATTGGCAGTCACATCACCGCAAAGCCTCACAAAGGCCGAAAGATTTGGCGTGTTCAAATTGTACTTGGTGTATGCGATGGGGGCAACTTTGGTGCAACTGACCCAGAGAGTCCCTGAATTCTCCCCAGAGGTGAGAGAGAAAGCTTCTGTCCCGGACTAGCGGATTAACAAGTTCGATGCAGGCTCTGTACGCAACGGCACTTCAGCATATTTCTGCGGCGAGGGAATCCAGAACTGTTCAGAACATCGAGGCAATGACTTTGCTGGTTATGTTTCACCTTCGATCGACATCCAGCCATGGTCTATGGTACATGATTGGCCTAGCAATGAGGACATCCATCGACCTGGGTCTTCACCGGGCGGCGCACGAGTATAACCTGCCGGAGGCGGCAGTGCAGAGGAGACGAAGGCTGTTCTGGTCTGTTTACTCGCTGGAGAGGACAATTGCCATTTCGCTTGGCCGCCCATTGAGCATCGCTGACAACCAGATCGACGTCGAACTACCAGACGCATGCATTAGCCACAGCCCATCGGCCTCGACAGTGACTGGTAACGACATCACACTGGCTGTCGTTCTATTCAAGCTCCGCCGCATTGAATCGAAAATCCATCATTCCGTCTATCGGACGGATAAAACCCTAGATGAGTTGAAGCCCAAGCTGGACAGACTGTACCAGCGACTCCAAGCCTGGAAGTTGGCTATGTCTGATTGCATGCCACCCACGCACCCGGAACTCAACTACGCTCTGTTATTGTACAACCGAGCTTTGCGCCTTCTGATCCAGCCCTTCCTGCCAATCTTGCCCTTCTCAGATGCATTCTATGGGCTCTGCATGAGGGCTGCTGGAGACATCTGCCAGGCCCACAAAAGGTTGCATCAAACTCTGGACTACGGGCACAGCTTCATCGCCGTCCAAACAGTCTTCGTTGCCGGCGTTACTTTGCTCTACGGCCTCTGGGCTCAGGGCAACGAACTGTGGTCTGTGGCCCTCTCAAACGACGTCAGGGCTTGCTCGCTCGTGCTCTTCGTCATGGGTGAAAGAGCCCCGTGGGTCCGGAAGTATCGAGACGCGTTTGAGGTTCTCGTCAACGCAGCCATGGAGAAGCTCCAAGACGGCGAATCGGGGCTTGCCGAAATGGCATCAGCTCAAATGCGGGCCGGCCGGCAGCAAGACCACGCAGAGAATGCACAGCGGCGAGAAGCTGCAGCTCAAACGGAGACGGGGCAGATGAACGACGACGACATTGAGAATTCTTTTGGAGGCGTTAGAGACCCCGGGATCGCTGTGGGCGAGTTCGAGGGGGCCTGGCCTATGGTCGCCGAACTGGCAAATTGGATTGACCAGGACGGCGAAAGTCCCGTGTGGATGCCGAACTTTGAACAGCTGCAAAGCCTTTCAGGGACCTGGCACGATTAGCATGACGGGAGAAATCTGACCTGCAAGGAGTGGATTAAAGAGAGGCTTCCTAAAAACAAAGGGTGCGCAGGGTAAGAGAGCTTAGCAGCATCACTCTTCAGTATTCCCTCGGAGGTTCGAGATGGAATAGGTTATCGCTGAAGACTCAACCGACCATCTCTGGCGCCGCAGAAGGACAGGCTGTTCAGAATGATGAAGACACACAGAGACGGTTATAACGGCAAATGACAAGTCTACATTCTGCGCCGAGGTTATTGGGAGCTGCTAGGATAGCGATAGGCGGCTAAATAGTAAATGATAAGACCACACTAGACCTTGAGGATTCTTCTTATTTTGCCCCTTGTCTCCTCCAAAAATGAATACTTTATCTTTTCTGAGTCAATGGAACGTTAAAAGTAATCACAACAGTAATGCCCAACGAACCTTTAAATAGCTGTAGAGTCTTTCGGTGTAAAGGTTTCGGCATTAGGCACTAAAGCCGAACAACCCTCAGGACAGGACCACACTGGGAGCATAGGATCTATGGAGAACTAAGGCTTAAAACCCTTGATAAGAGTGAGGGCTTATTAATTATTCACTGAGTATTACGAGTAATGGAAGTAATCTACATTGTACAAACTAAAGTAGCAAAGGAATTAAAGACCTTCTTTTATGAGAAGACTATTACGTAACTTAACTATAGCCCTAAGCCCATAATACCTTTACATTTAGGAATGTAACACAATGAGGCGGGAATCACTTGGCAAAAGGGCAAATACAAAGACTTTCTAATAATAAAGCATACATATGACTATCGAGCGAATCTGCAACAGGCTTGAATCGTGTTTTCACATCTAACACGTTACTCAAACCATATGTTTCTCGCTTATAGAATCTGCCCTGCCAATCTGACTTGTTTGAACAAAGTCAACAAAGTCAACAGAAGATAAAACGCCACGAATGGTGTCGATGCTTTCCCCAGGAAAGAAACCTTCCGATGGTGCCATGTCTTCGAAACCCATTGTTGCCCGAGTTTCTTGGCCTTCAGGATACACTGGCGGGGGCCAAATGAGACAGGCAACATAGTAAACCAAGGCGCCCATCATGAGGGACAGCAAGAAGCCAAGCTTGTACATGTTCTTGCTAGCTTGGTTCACCGAGTCGGGATCGAGGCTGCCTGCGATTCCATGTACGGTGAAGATGACACCCGAGATCCACGCAGCCACGGCTCGTAGATTCCAACCCCTGTAATACGTGTACGGCGAGCCTACTGCGTCGGTATACAGACTTGGAACGTGAAAGTTCCCTTTGCGTAAGACCCAGTAGTCGACGATCATTATCTACCGAGGTCTGTCAGCAGAGGCCATGCGCGGGGAAAAGGATTAAACACATACACCACAAGTGGGCATGAGAAACACCGTGTAGGATCCCAGGAATGTGAGAAACGAACTCGCGCTTGCAATGATTTTCCAAGGCACGCAAAGGGGTGCCAGTAGGGCGCAAATGACTTGACCCCTCACGATGTTGATGTAGCGTGGCCAAAGCCCGCTTGTGTCGGCGCCCACAGGCAACGAATTCGAACCAGCGTTCGTCGCGATGATAGCAAGAACCATCCCCTTAGATACGCACTTGATCAGCTTCACGCTTTCGAGAACTGGAGATTCAAAGTGACGACGTGTAGAACTTACTAACGAAGCAAAGAACATGCCTGCTCGTGCGCCGGGGCCCCAATACTCAGTAAGAATAGCGTTGTAGAGATCCCAAACGTTCCAATAGCTTTTTCCAAGGACCCCGGCTGCCGCACTTGTGGTTGCGCAACTGAGGAACATGACCAAGACCTTGCTGACCAATATACCCACGGCTTGCGACCACGTTGCTTGCGCAGGCTTGGTTGCATAACGAGCCACGTCGGGTTGATTTACCAGAATCGGACATAACGCGGCCATGACGCTGTTGATGGCTTGAATCATCGGCCACACGAGTTGCGAGCCGCTCAATACTCTCCCTCCGAAATCAAAGTCCCCGACGGTTCCACCGTTCATGTGGACGGCCCATCCCATGACGCCGAACAAGCCTGCTGTCGTGGCAACTGATTTGACGACGAACAGGTGCCTCAACGTCGTCGGATGCAAGAACATGACGGGGAACTGGACGATCCAGAAAATGAAGAAGGCAAGTAAGTTTTTGGACGTTATTCCGGCGCTCATAGGCAGCCTGTTGGGAATATTCTCCCACGACGAGCCAAAGACAGCGCGGAGGGCTACTGATGTGAGCATGCCCCCATAGAACGACTGAGTCGCAAAGTAGATGATGGCAACAGATGCTCGGACGACGATGAAAAGCTTTGCTCCGTTGACTCCAGCCGCTGCTCTGACGTAAACCGGGAATCCGATGTGATAGCGAGTTGCGCCTCGAGAGTTGAGTATGACTACGACACTGAGAATGGCCGATCCAATGACGGCCGCGACCATGCCGTGCCACCATTGCTGAGGGGGGTTTCAACATCACGTCCGGGAAGAAAAGTGATAATAGGTATGCCTTACTAGTCCGGTTGAAACCAACGTTGCCCCGAGGTTGTAGGAGCTGGGCGAAAATGTCTGAGTCAAGTAATATGTGAAGAAATGCAGTGCCGTCCACGTTCGATGGGCTAAGCGCTCGTCAGTTGCACCGCTTTCCGCAAGTCTTTCTGGGGGGAACGTGATGTCTCACAGGGCGGCGTTGGAAGAAGGTCCTCATTGAAGTATGCAGGTCCATCCTCCGGGTGCTCTTTCGTTTGGATCAATTTTCTGAATTCCTTGCGAGAGGAGAATCCTCTGTGTATCCTCTCAATCCGATTCATATCGACAGCACATGGGCTTGATAATGTGGGTTCGTGGAAGCGATTAGATGCAACGGCTCAAGGTTCAGTTATGTAAGATCTTAAATCGTCACATTCAGTTGATTCTGGACCTCCCTGGGGTTTACAGGTGGTTAAATTACAATTTCTGGTCGCATTTCTTATCGCCAGATCTGATCTGCACATTGCTGCCTTGCTACTTATATCGCCATGGCCCAGTTGATAAGAAGAATCATAAAGACAAGACCCAAGTCGGCTTGCCCACAACACAGCCAACCACGAGTGGAGCTGGCTCAAAAGATAAATCGGCGGACATCCGACTGTGAGATAGCCGATTGAGTCGGACGTTCCGATGGAAGCGAGGATATTGTGGAGATGATCGCTTCAAAAGGTGCCGACGCCCCTGTCGACTGTGACGCACTACTATCTTCACAATCGCCTCAATTTGCCTCCCACAAAGTTTTCGCCGAGCCCGGAACCGACGAGCCGCCGATGAACCAATCTTCGCCCAGAGCTGTCCGGCCTTGGCTCCCCGGGTGCATCCACCCTCAACAACGGCTTGCCGGTCAAATTTTTTCTTCCAAGCAAGCAAGATGGTTGAGTCAGCACTCGCCATTTGAAGAGCCACAAGTCTTTCACTCATCTCTCCGGTTGTGTCTTTGTGTCCTCAGTTGCGTCTACTCTCTGATGCTGAAGATCTGGCTCCCGGCGATAGATGGCTAGGGTTGAAGAAGATGAGAGGCGATCTCCACACCACCCAGGCCGAAAAGGCACTCTACGACCAGACGAACATACTTCCGTTTAAGCAGCTCATGGTGGTCTTTGCAACGCTCGCAGTCACCTTGCTCATTGCTTTCATTGACCAAAACGGTATCAGCATCACGCTGCCGACCATCGCTGCCGACCTCGATGCCGAAGACACCATCTCGTGGGCTGGGACGACATCACTCATCGCCAACACGACGTTTCAGATGCTCTATGGAAGGTTCTCGGATATCTTTGGTCGCAAGGCCGTGTTCCTGAGCGCAATCGGCTGCTTGGCAGTTGCCGATCTTCTCTGCGGTCTCTCCCAAAACGCGACGATGTTCTACATCTTCCGGGGCATCGCTGGAATCGGCGGCGGAGGCATCACGAACTTGGCGATGATCATTGTATCAGACGTCGTGACCCTGGAACAGCGCGGAAAGTACCAGGGCATCATTGGTTCCATGGTTGGCCTCGGAAATGTTCTGGGCCCATTTCTGGCCGCGGCCTTTGTACAGCGGGCAACCTGGAGGGCCTTCTTTTACATGTTGGCGCCACTTTGTGTCGTAGTCGGAGTCATCTCCTATTTCTTCTTGCCCTCGAAGCCGCCTGAAGAGAGTTTCTCGAGCAGTGTAAGGAAAATCGACTACGCAGGCTCATTCACTTCGTCGGCCGGTGTCATTTTGTTACTTATTCCCATCTCAGGAGGTGAGCCGACATTGACATACGCTCTGTTATGATACTTACTAAATGACTCTCAGGCGGTGCTTACTTTCCCTGGAACTCCGCGATGGTTATCAGCATGCTGACAATCGGCGCTCTGGCTCTTTTACTATTCATCGTTGTGGAGTGGAAGTTTGCAAAGTTGCCAATGATGCCTAGTTGGTTACCCCGCAATATATGCTTTGCCAATTACTCACATCTCATCAGTTTCTATATTTAAAAATAGGGTTGTGGTTGTCATGTTGGTACAAACCTTCCTCTTCGGTGCCGCGTACCAATCCTACCTTTATTACGTTCCTTTATATCTTCAGAACGCACATCAATTCTCTGTGTTGCATTCTGCCACGATCTACGTTGGCCTCGTGGTGTGCCAGGCAGTCTTTTCCGTCTTATCTGGCCAATACATTTCCCGCACCAAACGGTATGGGGAAGTGATTTGGCTTGGGTTTGGTTTTTGGACGCTGTGAGTGCTTATTCCCCGACGCAATTCCGCGGAACGCGAACAGAATAGAGAGACTGACGTGCCAAAGCGGAGCTGGTCTTTCTCTGATTTTCGACCGCAACACGAAACCTGGCATCATTGTCATCCCACTCCTGATCGTCGGCATCGGCGTGGGTTTCGTCTTCCAGCCCACCCTGGTCGCCCTGCAGGCTCACTCTATCAAGTCGCGACGGGCGGTAATCACATCGAACCGCAACTTTTTCCGCTGCGCGGGGGGCGCGTGCGGGCTCGCGGTGTCGGCGGCCATCCTCCAAGCAACGCTGCGAGCGAACCTTCCTCCAGAGTTCAAGCACTTGTCCGGCAGCACGTACTCGATCCCCGAGCTGGGCGGAAACGACATGTCGAGGGTGCTCGATGCCTACATGGCCGCGAGTCGGGCGGTCTTCGTTTTCCAGGTTCCTTTGGTGGGACTTTGTTTCGTCGGATGCTTGTTCATCAAGGATCGTGGTCTGGAGCCGGTCGACGACACGAAGACGGAAGATACATCAAGCGAGAGCAGGGACGAGGAGGAGGCATTCCCTCGCAGAAAGGATTCTGAGATGCATGAGGCGGACGGGCTGCAGCAGCAGGCGTCGCAGAATCGAAGACTGCGGGATTCTGCAAATGCATCAGCTTAGGTTTGAGCCAAAGAAAAGACGGACAATCGCATATCGAGGGTTGGATGGTCTGACGATTCATGAATAACGACGCTACAAAAATAGAGATGATAGCATAGAAAGGCGTTTCAGCTAATAGAATAACTTTCGGAAGCTCTCGCGGCAGGTATCGTGACAGCTTTCATCATGGCCCTGAGGCAATGAGGCAGACTTTCTTAAGTTGCGTGGTAATGGATTACATCGCGGTAGTTCATTGGACCGAAACATCTATTCGGACATGCCATGGCTTGAGCTTATATGCCGATTTGGAAGCTCGCTCTATTAAGACTGGGTGATCTAAAACTGGTTCTGGTGGAATTCCTCAAGGCGGCAGCCTCACTCTCGGAACGTCATCATCAACCAACAACAACGCTGGGGGAACGGGACGTCATCACAAGGTTGGAATGAATCCTGCTAGTCTTTGTTCAGATGGCCACTGGGCACGGAGACTATTCCAGACAGTTCGTAAGGCACAGCTCGGTGCGCCGGATTGTCGTGAAAGATGGCATAGAAGTTCATTTATCAAATGTTTTCCAATTGACAGGATATTACCACGCAGGATACTAGGTATACTGAGATGAAACAAGAGAGATATTATCTACCTTAACTACGGATCCTTCGAAACACGATCGTCAATGGACAATGTGTAAACATACGAGTTTTGTTGAAGTTTGCCTCCAACTAGGTCGCCGTTTAGCATAGCGGAAAACTGAGATGGAGTCTTATGGGATGAGATCGAACAATAAAGCACAGAGCTGAAACTTGCAGAGGTGCGGTGCCGGACACAAGCCCGAAGGTAAAATGTGCCACACTCCGACCGGTTTTCCGGCCGGTTTTCCGACAGCCTCTCCACAGCAAGCATTTATGGATGTTGCTCGCTTCGGTGGGGGTCAGAATGGCGTGGTGGGGGTTCGATAACTCGGAGGTCTTACGGAGTCTTACCCCATCTTCCCCAAACCTTTTCAGTGGATCATGCTGCACATGTGTCACCTCGAAACAGGACGTTCAATGATGTTTGGAAGCTCTGTTAAGCATGGCATGTGTGAGCCTCCGAGACCATCACAAGTTGCTCCCCAGCGCAGTCCCGACAGCAAGGTTTCTTCTCCCAAATCTTCCAGAATCCAGAGTTACCCCTGTTCCGAACCGTGACGACCATCCTATCCCCCACACACCATGGCCAAGATCAAGTCGGTCAGGTATTACCGCGTCAAGCCTCGCTGGCTGATGGTCAAGATTACCGATGAAAACGGCGAGTACGGCTGGGGTGAGGCGACACTCGAGGGCCACGACTTGGCCGTGGAGGGTTGTCTCGAGGAGATGATCCCGCGGATAGTCGGCCTGGAAGCGAAGTGAGAAATCGCTTGAGATCACCCCCAAAGTCTTATGCTGATACCGACGGAAACAGCAACATTGAGCACATTTGGCAAACCTTTTGGAGACACGGCTTTTACCGCGGCGGCCCCGTCTTCATGTCCGCCATGTCTGGAGTAGACATCGCTTTGTGGGACTTGAAGGGTATGCACCCGATGACTAAAGAACGCGTACGAAACTTTGGCTGACTCTCTGCTTATCAAGGGCGCAATCTGAAGGTTCCTATCTACGAGCTGCTGGGCGGACAGGTCCGCAACAAGGTCCAGGTGTACTGCTGGATCGGTGGCGACAGGCCCTCGGACGTGGAAGCAGCAGCGTAAGCAACTTTTCGATCCCAATAGGGCCGCAGGCATAGCTGACAGTATCACAGCAAGAGGCGGATCGAGCAGGGCCTTACCTGCGTCAAGATGAACGCAACGGAGGACCTCAACTGGGTAGACTCTCCCAAGGTACTCGATGCCACCATGGAACGGCTCAGACAAGTCAAAGCCCTCGGTCTGGACGTCGGACTCGACTTCCACGGCCGCCTGCACAAGGCGATGGCGAAGCAACTGGCAAGAGCCCTCGAGCCTCTTCAGCCCCTGTTCATCGAAGAGCCGCTGTTGTGCGAGCACCCCGAAGCCATCAAGCAGCTGGCTGACCAGACGACCATCCCCATCGCCTTTGGAGAGCGTCTGTACACCCGCTGGGACGTCAAGCGCTTCCTCGAGGACGCCAGCGTCGACATTCTCCAGCCCGACATCGCGCACGCCGGGGGCATCTCGGAGGCCAAGAAGATCGCGACCATGGCAGAGGCGTACGACGTGGCTGTTGCGCCGCACTGCCCCCTCGGCCCGGTCGCGTTCGCCGCCAGTGTTCAGGTCGCCCTGTCGTGCCCCAACTTTTCCATCCTCGAGATGTCTCTCGGAATGCACTACAACACTGAAGCTGGTGACGTTGACTTGTTGACTTACCTCAAGAACCCCGCGGTGTTCGACATCGAGGGCGGATATGTGATGGCGCCGACGGGCTATGGTCTTGGTATTGATGTTGATGAGGAGATGGTGGAGAAGATCTCGAAGGAGACGGAACCATGGCAATGCAAAGTCTTCCACGGCCCCGATGGCAGTATTCGCGAGTGGTGATGGCACCAATCAATGAGGACCAAAGCTTTAATAACAATGAGATGCCGCTTAATTTCCAACAAGCACCTGCCGATTCTCGCCAACTAAAGTCGGATCACCTTGGTGCTACTTAACGAGGCCGCGCTACAATGTGTATTATTGATTACTCCACGTGAACTCACGCAAAGATGTTTGTCCCGACAGGTTAGAAAGATTGAATGGCATCCAATGTCCTACTCGCCGATGTGCTGGTGTAAGTACGAGATGGATGCAGCAAAGTGCTCAAGCGGAGTGAATAAGTGCCTGTTTATCGATAGTGTGACATCACCTCCTTCTTTTCTTCCTGTTGCACGATCGGACCGTATGCCCAAACTTTCCCATTCGAGTATTCTACAAATGACATTATGTCGTATGTGTCCAAGACTACTTAAAGTCGTGCATTAGGTGCAATCAGAATCGACGTAGGCATTGCTGCAACATATAGCTCTGTTTATCCACATTGGCTTGTCCCGACACATCGTAAATGTCATAATGCTATCTGACATACTGCATAGCATGTTCTATCGAACCATCCAGCCCCCATCCACGGTAAACAGCTCCCCAGAAACGTACAGACTCCCCGCCCCCCGCGAGGAACACCGTGGCACCCTTGAAGTCATCCGGGGTACGCCGTCTTACCGGCCGGGATTCTAGCCAAAACGCTATTCGCACGCTGCTGATCAGCGCCTCATTCATACCCGTCGCCACGTACCCGGGCGCGATCGCGTTGACGTCCCCGCCCTGGCTGGCCCATTCGTTGCTCAGCGCTTTCGTCAGCTGGGGCGATGCCACCTTTCGCGGCCGCGTACGCGGGTACCGTGATGCCGCCTTGAAAGCTGACCAGGGGACGCCACGTTGACGATGCTACCGCGGTGACGATTGACAGGACTTCGGGTCGCGCGTGAGCATGTAGGCCCCGATGTCTCGGCAGAGGGTCCAGACCGTCTTGGGGTTGACTTGCAGAACCTCGTCCCAGTCACCCATGGGGAACCTGCGTGCGGGGTGTCTGCGTTGGATGCCGGCACAGGTGGCGAGGATGCTCACGTCATGGCCGTCAGCCAGTATGCGTCGTGTAACCGCTTCTGCGTTCTCCTGATTTGACGGTCTGCCGTGTAGATGGCGGCCTTGCGTGCCAGGGCCTCAATCTGCTTCTTGGTTTCTGTGTTGTTCTCGTCTCTTCTGGGCCCATGTCGGCATCGCTGGACTAACCTTACAGATGAAGAGACTTACCTGAATGAGAATGAAATCAGATCAAGCCTCGGCGAGGGAAGCAGCCATTGCCTGACCGATTCCTCTTGTCCTGCCAGTGACGACGGCCGTGCGGCCTTGCAAAGAGAACAGCTTTTCCAGAATATTTGCCATAGTTTCTCTAAGACGTCGAGTAGCTGACGCTGGGCGATTCAGATATCAGCAGTGCGTCTCGACTTCGACTTCGTCTCGACTAGTCTCCATAAACGTACATCTCCATCGCTTCAGATCTCATAAGCACTTTCTTGATCACGTAGACGACCCCCACGATGTGCTTCCTGTACCCGCTCTATTTCCCATGTCTGCGTCCGACTATCGGCGTAAGACGGGGTTGTGCATGTAGTGGACCCCAAGTGATTCGTGTCACCTCGAGATGAAAAGCCAGCAGAGGCGGGGTTTGGCTACAGATCAACATCTGATGCGCACGCGAGTCGTCGTTCACATAGGGGAATCTGGGAAACCGCGGGGAATGCTGGCGAGAGAAGATGTGTGAGTGGAACCCGTTCCCAATCCCCCCCTTTCGCTGACTTCAATCCTCGCCCCGGACCCGCCCTCCGCACGTAAGTACACGTGTAAAATACGGGGTGTTTGGGGGTCAGTCTCCGCATATCCGGACCCGCAGAGCCGCCTGGGCGTCGGGCTGGAGCCGACGGTGAGATTCGGTGGGGGTCAAGCGGCCGCTGCGTACGGTCGTGGTTCGTGATGGTAGCGTCGTTGGACCGAAGGCGCTCCGGAGCCACTTGAGAGAATTGAGGAGAAGTTAGATTTTGGGGGGTTTTGAGCTCTTAAGAGGGGCATCATAAACACGTGCGGAATAGCAAAGCCCCTGTTCCCGAGAGTCTGAGGGGATTTCGCTGGGCTTTGGGCCGTGTGCGGGTTAGGGTTGACAAGAGTCGTAATATCTCGGCATTGAGGCAGAACGGAGAGTTAACGTCAGTACTGAATCATGACATCAGGCTGCCTCAATAACGTGTGAAAATCAATCGCAGTGGGGTAATCATCAGTCGGAGAACTTGTCGTGTCCGAGTTCGGAGACAAACAACTGCATGATATCACATCGACTACTAAGTAACGCCATTAGATACCTACATGCGGAGTAAGCTAGTATACTTCATTTATGGATTTTGTGGCCGAATTAAGAATTCAAATGGAATAGATTTCAGCGTAAAAATTGGGTACTATTAGTGGTATGTAACTAACGGCGTTAGTTAGCAATCAATGGGATATGTATGTCCACCACCTGTGGAAATTCGACACAAGGAGTGACCATCAACCACACGTAGAAACATCTATGCACAATCTCACCGGCAGCGAACCCGAGTTAGCAAGGCCAACACGGCAGTTGAGGAAACCTAAATGCAGTTTTGCTATAACACCATGTGACCAAAGATTCCCATCGGCCGCAGAACCTCTACTTATTGTTGTAGCGTTTTCTCCACCCCAACCAACTCCGAAAAGCCATCCAACTGCTTAGTGAGCTTCTCACCCTCGAGCAAGGCGCAAGGTTTCCTTGGCAGGCCGCCATAGTTGTAGTATTCCTGCAACGCGGCCTTGACGGAAACAAACCCGCCCTGGATAGCCGTCCAGTCACCACGAGCAACGACAGCTTGCAGCTCCCTCGCCTCGGCCAACTTGCCCTCTTCCCAGAGCTCCATCAGTTTGACGCAGGCGAACGGCGCAATGTTCCCGGTTCCTCCGATGATACCATGGCCTCCGACAACGAGCGTCTGAAGGGTGAAGTCGACGCTGCCGCCGAAGGTCCGGAAGGGCATGTCCACGTCGCCCTTCTTCGGCGCCGTGGCAGCCGCTATCCGCGCAAGCTTTCCAGTGTTCCCGCAGGTCAACTTGACGCCGACGATGTTGGGGTGGCTCGAGAGGGCGATGATGGTGTCCGAGTCGAGGTCGAGTCCGCCGCAAGCGCCGGGGTAGTTGTAGACGAGAACGGGAACCGGGCTCGCGTCCGCGACGTCGCGGAAGTGCCGCAGGATGTGCTCGGTGGAGAGGAGGCCCCCGTAGTAGGCCGGGGGGAGAACGAGAGCGTAGTCGCCGCCGGAGGCGCCGGCCTCTCGACAGAGCTGGATCGTCTCTCGCGTCGACTGAGCACCGCAGCCGACCATCAGAGGCAGGTCGCTCCGGCCGGCCGAGTCCAGCGCCGCCCGGGTGGTCTTGTTGATGAGTTGCCTCTCGGCGTGGTCCAGGTGGACGGCCTCGCCGTTGGAGCCGTGGGTGACGAGGCCGGCGACGCCGGCCCTGGCGAGTCGGATTGCGTGGGACGAAGTTGTCGCGACATCTACTGAGTCGTCGGCGCGGAAAAAGGCCACCGTCGGGACGTACAGGCCGGGAGTCAGGGCCGGTCTGGAAGCATTTCCAGTGCCATTCCCGTTGTGGTGTGTGGAGTTGCCGTTGGCTGAAGGTGACATGATGTGGTTACTGTGTTTTTGAGAACGAGGATATGGGTGGGAGTCGAACAATTCGAAAGCAGGCTAGGCGCGTTGCCGATGATGCCGATGAGATGGAGTAGAGTGCTATTCGCGTCCGATCTGGTGATGATTTTTTTGGTAGAAGAAACAAAGTTCTAGGAAATGTGGGTTTCCAAGAGAAACGCCACGAATAATTAATTGTCCGAGAGCCCATCCCCTTTGCCTTTTGCCCTTTGGCCACCCATTTATAAGTCATGCGCACAATCAGTCAACATCGAGTGCGAGATGTAGCACAAGTAACGCAGACCGATGACCAACCCCCACGCTGGCACCTTTGTGATGGGTCAGACCTTACCGGGTCCGAGGCCAGTTGAGATTCCACCTGGCGCCCCCCACGATCGGTGGACTCAAAAGCTTTCTTCGGAGACCATCCCGCGGGCGGTTGGTTGTCTATTACCGACAATTACGTCCACCCTGCAACTCCCAACACCGCTTTCTTGCTTGGTTCCTCCTTACCCATCATCTCCACTGTTTGTTCCCCACAAAGTCGGACGCAACAGATCATGTACCTGGGCTATTCTGGATCCCCCGGACTCGGCTTGGTGCAGTGATCAGGCGAGACGGTGACATCCGCGGCGGGAACGGCGTGTTTTGCTCCTCGCTCGCGCGACTCGCTAAATCTGTCGCTAGTCCCACGAAAGCCGATCGAACGAACTCCTTTGTGTGACGCGCGGTGTACGAATCTTCGTCGTTGGGCGGGGGGGAGGGGAGGGGGTTTTCTTCGTGTCATACACATGGTACGAAAGTGTACAAGGTCCGAACAAGGAAAAGCATTCGTCCGTTTTAGTGCTCTTTCGCCTCCGCTAACCCTCACGCGGTCTTGTGGCTGCGATTTCAGATTTCGGATTGGCAAGCGGATCGGCGTTCGGCCGGCTATGCTCGGTAACAACCACCCACCTCCGCCCCTCGGCGCCGGATATCGCTCTCCATCCACGCGCCACTGAGTGAGACAATCGGTATCCCTCAGCTGTCAATCCAGTTTCCCGGGCTCACGCGCGACGGAGAACAGGACCCGATTTCTGTCTTCTCCAATGAACGGCGTCCAATCGGGGAATATTGTCGTCTTTAGCGGACGTTCTGAGTACCGTTGGAATGAGACGAACCGTCCGAAGCACAACTCCCAACGCACTAAGCTAAATGACGTGTAAGACAAGGCGCGAATGACGGGACCCTCAGAGCAGAAGTGCCCCTCTCTCACTTCCTCGCAAGAGTCCAGAGCCAGTCTCAAAGTTGTGCTGTCACGGCACATATTGTCGGCCAATCACTCTAGCCGTCTTCGCCTGCAGCATTGTGGCGTGACCAACAGAATTACGTAAGTGGGGAGAATATTTCTGCTTCAAAGACGTTTATAAGTGGCCCGTAATGTCGTACCGTCAAGAGTTGGATGGTTGGATGGATCGCGGTATATCACGAGGTTCAGCTTTTCCAGGTCGGGTGTTTGGCCCGTGTTGCTACTTGTCCAATTCTCTTTGTTGATGTGTTCTCCGCGGACCTCGGCTGGGATCGGAATATCATATTTGGTTGTCATGCTCCCAGGGCCTAGCGCGTAATGGGCGATGAAAGAGACATTGCCGACATCACCCTCCAGCTTTTGGCAAAGGCTGGAGAGATCGCCGCGAAGGAGCAAAGCAGGATGCCTTCCACCCCTTTAGCAACACGGTTGCGTTTTGGGGACGGCGGTCCAAGTCTTGGATCGTCGAGCGATGCAACAATACACCATGTGGCATCCGAAGAGCCCCCAAGGGCAGTGATGGGCGACCGAGAAGATGGACCGGCAGACCGCAGGCTCGCGAAAGAATACCGGGGTCGCCCGAAGGATATGCCAGCAGCAACGAGACGCGATCACGACGATTCGAAGGGCAATCATCATCAAATCCCTATCACGCAGCCACAGACTGTGCCAACTGAAATCATGAAGCAGCTGGCAACATTGCCAGTCTGCAGAGCTTGGAGGGGCCGGTCAGGTGAGGCACCACCGGACGCCTCGCGAGCCCAAGTTGTGGAGGCCATCATGGTCCACGAGAGGGGTGAAATCCAGGGTTTGGATCAGCAGTGTCCGCGATGCCAAAGGGAAGAGGGAGTTTCGCCGGAGTGCGTGAAGATTCCGACCATTCACAACGGAGCTTGCAGCAATTGTTTGATATCCCGGGCGCTGGCACGGCCGGTTTCGGGGGTTCGCCTTTCACGGAGCTACTCCGCGGAGCGGCGATCGATATCGGCCACCATGTCACCGACGATCCCAAAAGAAGACCTCATTGCTGTATGGAATTTGATTGCTGGAGTCATTGCGACCCGACCACGGGAATGTTTCTTTGACGACGGAACCGACATACCCGGGAAGAGGATCGAGGACGCTGCTCGACTAGTCGCTAGGTCCGCGGACGAATGGGGGCATTCTGTCGAGGAAGGAGGGCGAGACGCTCCAGACCAGACACTCACGACACCGGCTGAGAGAAACAGACTTGTCAGACAAGCGGCTCGTATCCGCGAAACGGCTTTGCAGATTGCAAACTGTGCACGGGATTGGGGTGAGAAGCTGGAACGGAAGAGGTCAACATCTCAGCTGCGAACCTGAGGGCGAGTTACGGTCGGAACAAGACTGGAATTATCTCGACCAAACTCCAGACGCTGCATGTTCCAACGAGGAGCTTCATTGTTTAGAGTTCAATATCTTGAGTTCGGTCGGTGAATAGGTAGACTCTTCTTTTTCGGTTAGAAACAGTCTCTTCAGACACCTACTGGCGTATGTGTTCATGTAGAGTAATAATTCATCACCTCGAACACTAATTCCTTCACACAAAACCTGAATACGTAGCGGGTTTTCGCACCGCAACATCTTGCATTCTGACAGATCCAAGTGTTGGCTGCTCGCCAAGTGAGGCCGCCAATCAATGAAATAGTCTTCCGCCGCCATCCCCGCCTCCGCTCGCTCAGGAAGATGAACGAGAAATGAGGGGAACCCAGATCCCTCGGGGCACATCTCCGAACTCTGGTCAGCCGAAGCGAAGCTGACCCCCACGGAAACCCCCCAAAATCCAGACTATATCCCCCAGTCGAATCTGGAGGAGAGAAAGATCTCTGGGGTTCCCCAGCATTTCACCTACCGAAGATCGGGCAGGAGACACGCCAGGCATAGAAGAGAGAATCTTGCCCAACTCCCAGCCGTCTTCCCAGTAACTCTGTGTACAAATACTAGGACTAATGACGAGGCTCACCGAAAAGCCAGTTTAACACCACAATTTGAGTCTACAATATTCCAAAGTCGATGTCAACCTGGTCAACATGGCCATCGAGAAGCAGAGCGAAGTTCTCCTTTACGGACTAGGGGCGTGAGTCGATGCCCTATCCTCTGTCATGGGTGAGTGAATCCTACTAACATGCAACTTCAAGAATTGGTTCATTCTATGCATTTGTGCTCGGCAGAGTGCCAAGAGTCAGACTGACGGTTGTCGCCCGGTCAAATTACGACGCAGTGAAGCAGAATGGAATTATCCTGAAGAGTGAAAACCATGGTAACCATGTGATCCGTCCGTACAAAGGTGGGTTAATATCTGTGACACATCACGCTTATAAGAATAGAGAGCTAAACAGACGGTAGTCGTCAAAAACGCGGCTGAGGCGGCAACAAAGTTCGACTACATCGTCTGCGCTCACAAGGCCATTACACAGGATGCTGTCCCTGCCCAAATAGCTCCGGCAGTGGACGATCAAAAGTCAACTATTGTCATCATTCAAAACGGCGTCGGTAACGAGGTGCCGTTTCGCAACGCCTTCCCCCACGCGACGATCGTCTCATGTGTCGTAGGTTCTCCTTAGCCACGGATATCTTTGCCGTGGACACGATACTGACCTCCCAGACATGGACCGGTGCTTCTCAGCCGCAGCCTGGGCACATTACTCACACCAAATCCGAGGACATGCAAATAGGCCTCTATCCGAATGGAGCAGACCAGGCGGTGGAGAAGCAACGACTGGATGAGTTCGCTGCTTTCCTGGCCGAGGGCAAGACCGTTTTCCAGGTTGTCCCAAACATTCAGGTACAGCGCTGGGAAAAGGTCGTTTGGAACGCCGCCTGGAACTCCTTGACGACTCTCACGCTCCTCGACACGCACTCTTGGCTGAGCTCTTCAGAAGGCGCCAGGCCACTGACACGACGTCTGATGACGGAGGTTATTGATGTTGCCAAGGGATGTGGTGTTCCCATCGATTACGATCTGGTTGACAAGCTCATCGAAAAGATCCTCGCGATGCATCCCATCGGCAGCAGTATGCAAGCCGATTACAAGGCGGGAAGGCCCATGGAAGTGGACATCATCCTCGGCTATCCGTACAAGAAAGGCAAAGAGCTTGGAATCGCGACGCCGACGCTGGATACGATCTACATCATCCTGACCGGTACGAATCTCAGGCTTCTGAGAGAGGCCGGTCAAGCATAGATGGAAGACATTGAAAGACACAATGAACCACCAAATCCCCAGAAGCCTCCATCTTGATCCTTCCGTGATGCGAACACCGCGCCCTCAGCCTCTGCGTGGGGGTTCCAAGGCAGCGCCGAGAAAACCCGCGCGAGGTCGTACCAAGACCACGTCAGAGTAGCAAACAGCCTGCTGCTGGTGTCGCCGAGCTTCACCGCACGCGGAACGCGCTTTGCCCCCAAACTCAACGCCGACATGGTCGCAATCTTGAGGGGAAGTGGAGAGGCCACTGCTCCTTTCTATTCCCCATGCTTGAGCCTGACTAGTTATGCTCACATAAAGAGGGGAAAGTCATACCCCCATGGGGAAATCCTCCACAACACCTTGACGTCTCAGCCATTATGGGGTGCTATCGACAACGAGTTTGATGCAGTTTCGTTGGGTTTTCAGCTCTATGGCGACTTCGCTCCAGCGCATGACCGAGAGTCCGGCCGGCCAGTACACCGCGCCGCTCAAAACATGATAATAAACATTTAGGAAAGTTTGTGTTGGAATTACACCGTAATCCGCCGGCGGCATGAGACGTAAGCAGGCCTGGCTCACGTGAACTCTCGCGTGATCTAACTTACTTTCATAAAGAGTTCAACATCCCCCCTTCTGTAACTCTAAACAGCATCATCATCCACTCTGCAGACACCAGACTTCATCTCTACATATGCGAACTAGTCTTACGTGGGCACGCTGTTTCAAACCAACAGTTTGAAATCGTCAGTACCCACCAGAGAGTTTATCGTCGAGGGTTAGGAACCTCGTAGCTCTCCTCAACTATACAGAGATTACTCCTCGCAACATCATGGATACCGTCACAAAGACCGCAGGCCAGATCTCTCAGCACGTGAATGAGGTTGTTGAGCAGGTGAAGCATCAAGGCCGGAAGAACCACGTCGAGGATGCCGATCGCGCAGCGAACCTGATTGGCGACCAGCACATTGAGCTTACAGAGGAAGACGTATGTACAGAAGCTTCGACAGCTCTCATGCGGTCACGAGCTCGAAGCTGACAAACGCGGTAACAGAACACTCGCATCCGCCGGAAAACCGATAAGCGAATTCTTTCAATTCTGATCTGGGTCTACTTTCTCCAAATTCTCGACAAGTCCGTCTTGGGATACGGCGCCATCTTCGGCCTCAGGCAAGACTGCAACCTCACCGGCGACGAGTACTCGATGGTCAGCTCCATCTCCGCAATCGCACAGCTCGCATGGCAGCCTTTCTCCTCCTGGCTCATCGTCAAGGTTCCGCACCGGATCCTCATGCCGTCCCTCGTCTTCGGATGGGGTGTTGCACAGCTCTGCATGGCCGCGTGCCACAACTACGGCGGGCTCATGGCCACAAGGTTCCTCTTGGGGTTGTTCGAGGCTGGTTGCCTGCCCTTGTTCTCCGTGATCACCTCTCAGTGGTACCGCCGCGCCGAGCAGCCCATGAGGGTGGCCTGTTGGTTCGGCACGAACGGCCTCTCGACCATGTTCGCGGCCGCCGTCTCCTACGGCCTGGGCCAGATCGACGGCGCGATCCACTCTTGGCAGATCCTCTTCATCTTCGTCGGGTCGATGACGGTGATTTCCGCGCCGGTGGCCTACATGTTCCTCGTCAACGACATTCCCTCCGCGAGATTCCTCACCGAGACCGAGAAGCTCCAGGCCATCGAACGCCTACGTGCGAACCAGACCGGCACGGGGAATCGCGCGTTCAAGCTGGGCCAGGTCTGGGAGGCGCTCCTGGAACCCAAGAGCTGGCTCTTCATCGGCATGGCCTTTTGCCTCAACCTAACTGCCGCCGTCACCAATACGTTTGGGCCAATCGTCGTCTCCGGCTTCGGATTCGACAAAGAGAAAACATCTCTCTTGAACATCCCGTTCGGAGCGATTCAGCTTCTCGTCATTTTCCCGGCTTCTTGGCTGGCGCACCGTTTCCGCATCAAGTCGGTCTTCTTGGCGGGACTGTTGGCGCCGGTCCTGGCAGGTTCCGTCATGCTGTACATCCTCGACCGCAGCAGTGTTCCTCCCTTGCTGGCGGCGTATTATATGCTCGCGTTCTTGTATGGCGGCATTCCTCTGATCGTGTCTTGGATGATCTCCAACAACGCCGGAACCACGAAGAAGTCCGTCGTCATGTCTATGTATAACGCCGGGTCTTCCATCGGCAACATCGTCGGGCCGCTTCTCTTCAACTCCAAGGACGCGCCACAGTACAGACCGGGCCTCACCAAGGTCATGGGAATCACCTGTGCTTTGCTTGCGATAATTGGCTTGCAAGTCATCAACCTGTTCATCTCCAACAAGCTGCAGGAGCGCAAGAGAGTCGCGAACGGCAAGCCGAGGAAGATCCAGGACTTGAGTATGAAGCGGCATTACGTTGGCGCTGCTCAGAGTGATGACGAGACCAGCGCTCATCTGGGAGAGAACGCATTCTTGGATTTGACGGATCGTCAGAACGATGAGTTCGTCTACGTTTACTAAACCCTGGAGAATGGACAACCTAGACCAAGACTCGGTTTGCATGTTACATTCTATGCATGGAAACAAATTTAGACCACTAGGCTACTCCCGAGCAGTACCTGCTTATATGGGGATGTCTACTATTATTGCTACTGATACTTCTGCCTCTTTTTACGCGGATTGTGTTTTTATATTTCACCTTTTCACACTATACATAGAGGATATATATTTGAGGCCTTTTAGTCTATTTAGTTTACTTGACTATATTTATTAGAATTATATACTTGCTCTTTAGTATTTATTTATAGATATATACATTCTTAGTAGCCTGGCGGCGCAGACGCTTTCTACCTCTTAAGGCTAATAAGGGCGTCAAATAATACGACAATAATAACAACACCAGGCTGAGTAAGGCTTCGGTGATGCGATTTTTAACTCAGAAGACATCTAACCACCCTACTAGTCCCGATCCAAGAGTTCCACAACATCGGTGTCGGGGCACATGAAGCGTATGGTTTTCGTGTCTGGATGACGCCACGGCGACCCTGTTTGTGAAGGTTGTAGGGAGATCCGCCAAGAAAGCAGTCGCCAGAAATGGCAGCCCAAGCAGAGAAGGCGTTGTAGAAGCCATGGCAAAAGTCGCGTCGTCTTGGCTTCCGTTGAAGAGTCCCTAGATACCTTGATACGAGTCATTCAAATTTACGTGTGGTTCTTATATAGTACGCTGGTTTCCACGGATGACTTCTATCTGGGTTTTATTCACGGACTTGTCCGAACAGTACAGTGTTGATATGCCTCGCAACCGCGCAATAACCGCATAGCGATCCCGAAGAGAACACAGTTCCGCTGGCCCAGTCGAGGACCGAACGGATAAGGCACGCCGTCTGGCTTGGGACGAGGATGGAGCTTCGAGCTGAGTAGTTCTCTCGTTTGGAGGACCATCAACAACGTCAATGTGAATGTGGACACACGGATATGGTCCGCTGAATTTGTTCCCCTTCAACCACGCGAACATCGCGGAGCGATGCGGGGAAACGGAGCAGCTTGTCGTGATGGCGACTGGGTTGCTCCTTGCTCTTCAGTGTTTAGCGGAGAAACCCCGCTGTCGTGGACAGCAGGAAGTCTGTCGAAGGCTTGGTGCGAGTTGGGAATGCATTGTTGTCCAGATTTTAGTTCGTTCATGTTAAATATGCATCTGACCAAGCACGAGTCCAAGACACAGTGACGACGCGATAGCAACGGCAATGATGGGTGAGTTTCTCTATTCGAATAGATAGGTCTGTGACGTAAATGCCAACCGACATGTTGCTGATAAGTGAGGGCACGGAGGTAGTTCCATGGCGTTGCGGTGTGATCAAGTGGCTTCGCCCTGTTGGGAATTTCACGTATCCTGGTTAACAGCTTGACAATATGGAAAAAGTTTTCAAAATTACTTTAGGCACCTTGACCGCAGACTTTCTTCAGAGTTTTAGACGGAAGAGACTGATAAGTTGCAGCAAGACTGTCGCGGCGCATTTGGAGGCGCATGTACGCGTTTGTGCATGTGGGATTTTCATCGATAGTTACTATAACAAAAAGGTGAACGACCAAAGTTGTGTGTGGAAGGTTCGCTAAAATTATCTCAAGTCATCTGAAAGTAATAACAAGGAATAAGTGGCTATTTTTCAATGTCATCGTGATGCTCAAAAGCGGGCCTCGGTGATGAAACATGACGTAGACCATCCTCCTCTCTCGAGATATCCGTATCCGAGCGATTAATCAGCAACGAACCACTTCAAAAGCGACCGATTACCTTCCAACCTACTCACAGCTTACAGAAAACGTCAAACCCAAGCCAGATGAAATTAAGTATCAACATGGCTCGTATCTTTATCACAGGTTCATCCGACGGCCTCGGTGCTGTTGCCGCGCAAAAGCTCATCAAGAACGGACACCAAGTCGTCCTTCACGCCCGCAACGCCCGGCGGGCCGAAGATGCGAAATCCGCTGTACCCGGTGCCGAAACCGTCCTCGTCGGTGACCTCTCCAAGATCGCCGAGACCAAGAAGCTCGCCGAGGAAGCCAACAAACTGGGTGCATTCGACGTCGTCATCCACAATGCCGGTCTTTATCGCGGCCCTTACCGCAAGACCGACCTGGGTCTATCCAGCCTCACCGCGGTGAACGTCATGGCGCCGTACCTCCTCACGGCCCTCATGACCAGGCCCAAGAGACTCGTCTACGTCTCCTCGGGCATGCACCGCGGCGGAGACTCCAATTTCAACGACCCGACCTGGATAGAGCGGGGAGAGGGAGCCTGGAACGAGAACCAGGCCTACTGCGACTCGAAGCTGCATGTCACTACCCTGGCCAACGCCGTCGCCCGGTTGTGGCCCGACGTCAAGAGCAACTCGGTTGATCCCGGCTGGGTTCCTACCAAGATGGGCGGGCAAGGCTCGCCTGGCAGTGCAGAGGACGGCGTTGCGACGTACGTCATGCTCGCCGAGGGGACTGGGGCTGGGGATGCGAGCGGGAAGTATTTCAAGCCTGGGAAGAAGGAAGACGTTGCAGAGCAGTTTACGAGGAACGAAAAGAGACAGGATCAATTATTAAGGCTTTGGGAGGAGCTCACCGGTGTCGGACTGCCGTCTGCGTGAGAGGAGATACATTCGAAGCTCTAGACAGTAGATTGAGACTGTTGCAGGACGCTAATGATGGCTTTTAAGACTGTGTAGGCCTACTGCCGGCTATGTTCAAAATCGAAACACACATACATGACGTCGAAACCCGAAAACGATCGCCATCTTCACTCCTCCATATCAGGCTAGAAAACATGCGTGGAGTGGCAAGCCCAAGAAAAGTATGACTGCTAAATTATTTGAAGCCACTGCGAAAGGAGGCGAGACTTCAATTACCAAGGAATACCGCTACCGACAGACCCATCAAGATATTCGATGTAGCCGATGCGTCTAGTATCTGCACTGGTGCATTAGCAAAATACTAGGACTGATGGGTGTCTAAACTCACATTTTCTTCTCATCCTAGCCTACCTCAATCGTACAGAACCGATTCGTTGAAGACCTCTTCCGACACATCTTCGCAATACAGCGGTCCGAGGTCGTTGAGTGTAGAATCATACCAGCTCGACGTGATCATGCCGTCCTCGCAATGCGCGCCGACCTGAAAGATAAAGTCGAGTCGGCGAGGAACTGGCGAAGCGCACTTTCGCCAATCTTTCCTCTCCCAGGCCTCGCCGCACTGAGTGAATTGCGTCGTCTGTCTGAGGAACTCGTGGCACAACGCCTCCACGTGTTTCCCGACTCGGTTCGCCGTGATTCTATACCTCACACGGAGCGGGAAGACGGCCATTCGGCGGCACGTCGTTCTGATGCTGGGGATGCTTTCGGGGAGCTTGGGCGGTGCCGTGGACGACGACGCACTTGGGTCGGCCGCGATGGCAACGACGAGGGACAACAAAAAGAGGAGGAAACGAAGAATCATCGTAGATCTGATACAAGGGAAAACTTGAGACCTTGAGACAACAGAAAAGAGCAGCTGGGAGGTATGTTGCAGATTAGCTGGGTCAGATCAGAACGGATGGTTAGGACGACAGACTTTTACTAAGTTTCGCGAAAAGGCCATACAGGTCACTTGTCCTTTTCACTTGTGCTTTATGTACTTGTGCATTTTTCTGGTTGTGCTGAACCTGAAAAGGAGTTGAGTTAATCCAGCGTTCTCGGCGCCTCAATTATCGTTGCTTCTGACAACTAGATTAGAGTTTGTCGCCGGCATGGGTAAATGAGGCCGAGTGGCCGCCTACTCTACTCTTAAGTGCCCAGATGTCCCCAGAATTCGTGTTAGGACTCGTGAAAGACTCGGTATAATCAGGTCGAGCTACCAAGAGTTCAAGGAGGCTATCATGGCTGCGACCCAGTGGAGTACTACTTGTCCAAAACGACACTGCATAAGAACCTGACCACTGATTGATGTCCAAGTGCTCGCTATCCCATGGATAGTACGTGGATAGGAGTCAATGCCGAACCGACGTGGCATCAGCTGATTAGCAGCGCGCAAAATCGGCGCTGCCCTTTGAGCTCCGCCCTGAGGAAAACCTTGTGGTCGCTTTTGACAATGCACACGTCTGTTTGGCTGATTCCGCCCGCCAAAGTGCTCTCTTACTGTGCGGACGCAGCTAAATTATCGATGTGGAAGATACGGCTGGTATGGATGTTTTCAAAAGGCTTTCAGAGCGATTTACAGACGTCGACCTTTTGCAACTTGTAGCGAACGTTGAAATAGCAGCTCTAATAAATTCGCTCTACATTGGGGAAAATTACAAATTCTTTTCTCTGAAACTTGGTTATGCCTTCAGCCTAGGCTTTTCTGATCTCGCCTGTGTATTTTGTATAATGTGCATGATGTAGACTTTCGGAACCAGTGCTTCTACGAAACTACTGACTTTGGGGTACCCGCTAGTTTGTGACGTATAATGTTCAGGTAAGTAATTGTACTTGTGCAATCAGCATCTACGTACTACTATATAGTCTTACTACTAAGCTTCCAGCACAAAACGCTCGACCTTGTGGTGATTCAGTCCAAGTGAGGGATAATTCTTAGGGACACCTTGTGAGTTTGAAGCTCGGTCCTATATTGTACATAGATATTAGTGCTGTCACAAACACGTTGTCCTGCGTCCTGTAATCCTTGCTTCTAGCTTCATCAAAAGGTGACTGTTCCGACTTCATATTGACTAGAGTGTGGGAAATATGTTCAGGACCTTGAGCGAAGTCATACGCTCTTACTTGCATAGGTTCTAATGCCGCTCGCAAGCATTTAAGATCAGATGAATCCTTCGCATCATTTAAACCCTTGGAATCATTCACCAGGGGCATCCTTGATCGAATGGTATGTTGCGATTCTATGTCGCAACAAATTTCTGAAGCCTACCGCTAAGGACATCGCCCACTTTCTACAAAGAACCATGATAGACGAAGCCGTAACATGATAATTTCTTCGAGATGATTCGACTCAATCACAGATGTTCATGTTACAAATAGAGTATCCGCGGAGAAATTAGGCCGCCTCTTGTAGGAAAGCAATAAGCTGAGGTTACCTGTTCACTATTCTAAGAGATGGCTTGTGGAAATCCTCGCTTCCTAACATAGCCGCTATTGCTTACCTTCCCAGGCAGGGTTTGAAAATATATGTCGCCTCGGCTACGAATCATTGTCGTTTGATGCTTTCGCGACCGCCGCATCCATGTTTCCCGTCAGTATATTCCAGTCGTTCTTCAGGGTGCTTCGTATTATTGTCCGATTGTCGAAAAGGTCGGTGCGAGGTCAAAATAGCCCATGCTGTTGACCAATCGACTCGTGGCCTTTGACTTTAGTAAAACGCTCGACCATCGCCAGACCATGAAGGTGAATTACCTAATGATTCGGCTCAGAAATAGACATCTCTCATTAAGTCTTCTTTCGTGTCTGCCCGTCGGCAATTTGCCCCTCCAGTCTGATTGTGCGTGATCTTCCTCCAAGCCTCGTCGATATCGGAACCCAGGTAAGTGACACAATCTTCGTGCATCTGGAAAAATACCTCGATGCGTCGAGGAAAGGTCGTGAGGCATCGGTATCCCTCCACCCATTTCGGCTCCTTCTCGACGTCGAGCAAGGCTCTGCCATTCAGCCCGTACGCAATGCAACTCGGATGTGGATCTTTTCGTTCCCATTTCCCAGCTTCTTCCGAAAAGTCTTTGCAGAATTGAAACCCGTCGTCCAACTGCAGTCGGTTGGCATTGATCCTGACCCATGTTTTCATGACCCCGAACCGGTTTCCTGTGACGTAGTACTTGCATTGAGTGCCCCAGCCTGCAATGTAATTCGGGATCTTCAGAGGCGCGACCGATCCGTGAGTAGGCGTGGTTTTCGTCGCCTCGAGGGGTGTTGCCGGAAAAGGAGCGGCCAAGACGACCAGGAGAGCGGCCCAGGTGAGCTTCATTTTGCGATGGAATAGAGATGATGCGAGAAAACGATTATAATATCGCGACTTGCTTAGAAAAGCAGCTTCAAGTGACATTTATACCCACCCGCTTGAGAGGCCAACGGCACCCGTATGAACCGCTAAGCCTCCCAAACTACATATGGCGACTAACCCCAGATCTGGGCGAAATGAACCCCCCACATCTCCAATGTAATGACGAAGTTTGTGAATATGTGGAGAGAAAGTCTTTGGGAAACGCCAACCTCGAAAACTCTATCAAGTTCATCGCGAACCTACGGAAAGCAGTAACTTACCCTGAAATGCTTTGTGCCGTGTCTGTTACGTCACGTGGGCAGGCTGGGCCTACTTCACCATCTTCACCAACTCCCCTTCCATCCTGAACCATCACAAAACCCCCCATTTTCGCCTATAGGCAGTTGTTTCCAATGCCTCACGATGCTTCTGCTCGTCACAGTGTCTGGGATCGACTTCAAAAAGGTTGTAAGAATAGAAGAACAGGAAGTAAAAACCAGTAGATTTGAGTGCTCGCGACGCTCCACGTAACTGACTATTCTTCGAGATTTTAAAAGAACTGCTGTAATGTGATCATTATGTCAGGGTCTTTGCTGGCTAGAATCCGTCATCGTGGAGAGAGTTTCCACAGAACCAACTGCGCATGAAAACCTTAGCCGTCGACGAGCCATATTGGTCGCTCACGCGTCGCCAGTGTTTTCATATCCATAGATGCTCGAACTTCGGTAGAATCACGAACAAGAGAGGTCACTAGCAGATAGGCGTCTTCGTACATTACCGACTGCACTGGATTGCCGATCGTAGTATTCACCGTTGTCACCATGTCAGTATCATCGAAAACCTCAACATTGCTTGTGTTCCCAGCTTCTTTCACGAAACACAACATTATTACTAGGAGAATACCTAAGATAGACTGACAAATCTTGCAAGCATTCCGATGATCAGCCCATGCGACTCCAGCACACAGAGCAGACCAATGGAGGACAGCCGGCAGAGCACTAGAGCTGCAAATGCGTCTAGCGGACGGGCCAATGGCGTCTGGGGCTTTCCAAAACTCTACCGCGGGGCAAAGGTCTAGTGCCGGGGCTCCTCGTCAATCATTCGCATTCTCAGTGGCTGGAGGTTCCCAGGCAGGGGAGGCATCGTCACGTCGTCTACCGCTGCCGTCTCGGCTTCGATCCAAAGTGGTGTCACGTTCGCAACCGGCACAACACTCGCAGTTTTCACAGCCCTTGAGGCATCCCGAAGTCATTGATTCCAAACGAACGTTCGTCTAGTAGTCACATTGATAGGGATGAAGCCAGACGCAATTAGTTGTGATGGCAAGTTGACAGCGAATAGAAGAGGTATGCGGTGACACTTCGGCGCATTCCTCAAAGCTTGCTGCAGAGTTTCGTTTCAGTGACGAGCAACATGTTGTTGGTCTTTGTCAAGTGACCACAGATCTCACTGCAGGTGTCTTCTTGTGCATAGTTCCGCGCTATCTCCATGATCCCGGCAAACTTCCTGGGCTAGTCGAACTGTGGCGTCCCCCGGCCTCAATCCGTCCTTCGTCGGGGCCTGTCGACCTCACCAGCCCGCATCATTGTTCGTCAAGTTCGTGTGAGTTCGCGTCCTTTGGCTCTTCGACAACCCCGCTCATGAACCAAATCACTTTAGTGCCTGCGGAGAACCCCCGTCAGTTCTTGTTGGGATATAAGGGGCGTTTGCATCCCCTCCCGAGTGGAGCGAGGTAGCATGATATTGCCGTCTAGCAATTCCATCACGAAGTTCTGCGACAAGCCAAGCAAAACCACCACGATGGAAAGCCCCGAGAAGATGCGCGTCGACCAGGTCGACGTCCCCGGAGCCGAGCACCGCGAAGAGCAGACACCACGGCACGGCACGTCTGTCCGTCGCTACCTCGGGACACGCGTCACGACGTTGAAGCCCGCGATGCTGAGCGCGCCGAATCCGCTGAAGCTGGTGGTCATGATCAACCGCCGTCAATGGGCCTTCTTTGCCGTCGCCTTCGCGGCCTGGGTACGAGCCGAAGAAATCCCGGCTGACAGCTCAACGTCGTCTACGGTCGCTGACTGATCTGCAGACATGGGACGCTTTCGACTTTTTCACGGTGTCACTGACCATCACCGAACTCTCGGAAACCTTCGACAAGTCCAAGACCGATATCACCTGGGGAATCACTCTCGTTCTCATGTTCCGCTCCGTCGGCTCCATCCTCTTCGGTATCGCAGCAGACAGGTACGGGCGCAAATGGCCTTTCGTCGTGAACAACGCCCTCTTCGTTATCCTCGAGTTGGTAAGCAACAAATCTCTCTCACAAATACCATGTAGCCGCGCCGTGATTGGTCTCAACGGCAAATTTATGCCGGGCCTTTCTGCAGAGACAAGCTTTCCCCTCTCCTCCGCCCCCGTCTTGGCTCCCCCGTTGGGGAATCCCTGTATTCCCCCACAATCCAGCTTCCCCTCCTTACCACGTCCACGAGTCTTTGTTCATCCATATAGCTGACTCGATTCATCCGTTGTTCTAGGGAACGGGATTCTGTCAAACCTACGAACAATTCCTAGCATGTCGAGCCCTCTTCGGGGTCGCCATGGGCGGCCTATACGGTAATGCCGCCGCGACAGCCCTGGAGGACCTGCCCTCTGAGACCCGGGGAATGATGTCCGGAGTCTTACAACAAGGTGTAAGTGATGAAACGGAGCCAACGAACTCCCGCCCGCCACACCATTCCGATGAACAAGGCATATAGCGTGGCTAACAATGAACCTTTCCGCCGACCAGTACGCCTTTGGCTACCTGCTGGCAGCGGCATTTGCCCGAGGTCTGGTGAACACCACCCCACATGGCTGGCGTCCCCTCTTCTGGTTTGGCGCATGCCCCCCGGTCTTCTTCATCGCCTTCCGTCTCATGCTTCCCGAGACCGACACGTTCCTGGAGCACAAGCGTCTGCGCGAGGCGGCCGGCAGACACGCACCCGAGGCGGAAAAGGCCAATGTGACCTCGACCTTCATCAAGGAGGGCAAGGTCGCCCTGAAACGCCATTGGCTCCTGCTGACCTACCTCGTGCTCCTCATGGCCGGATTCAACTTCATGTCTCACGGGAGCCAGGATCTCTACCCTACCATGCTCACCAACCAGTTCAACTTTTCCCCCGACGCCGTTACCGTCACCCAGGTCGTCGCCAATCTGGGAGCCATGCTTGGCGGCACGACCGTCGGCTACTGCAGCCAGATCTTCGGCCGACGTATCAGCATCATCGTTTGCTGCGTCGTCGGCGGCACGCTGCTCTACCCGTACACGTTCGTCACGACAGAGGCCGTCATGGCTGCCGCCTTCTTCGAGCAGTTTTGCGTCCAGGGCGCGTGGGGTGTCATTCCAATCCATCTGATGGAGCTGAGCCCCGGCGCCTTCCGCACGTTCGTCGTTGGGACTTCGTACCAGCTCGGTAACCTGGTCTCGTCTGCCAGCTCGACCATCGAAGCCCGCCTAGGGGAGGAGTTCCCACTGCCGGCCAAGGGCACCACGAAGCGTTACGACTACGGCAAGGTCGTCTGCATCTTCATGGGATGCGTGTTCGTCTATGTCATCCTTCTGACGTTCGTCGGTCCCGAGTACCTCCGCCGTAGCTTCGACGTCGCCGACGACTCTGATATGCGAGAGGTTGCAGGGAGCGAGACCATTGACAAGGAGCTTCACGGCCGTGCTGACAGGGGCGGGCATCGTGCACACATCGACGAGGAAGCGGGACACCAGGAGAAATCGGCTACTCACCGCGAGTAGTGGTAGGAACCAGAAGCTTGTATTTGGCACGATTGATGACATCGGAATAGTGATACCAGAATGATGAGTGAACGCTTCTGCGTGCAAATATATGTCAATTAGTATTTATACTCGGCGTGGCCGTGATTGGTGACCAAGTTGATCCTCGAAGATGGTTCCAAGAACCTGAAGGGTGGGAAGTCAGTTAAGTGTAGAAGAACTTTGTGCGATCCGTATATTGGGTGGAGTCGGCACGAACCCCCCGATGAAAGCTCCGGGCGGAGGACGGGCACGGACCCGACAGAGCGGAGGCTTTTCGGCCGATCATACACTCGGTGATCCCGAATTCTCGGGCGGTCTTTCACTGAGAATCCCATCCCGCAGATATCTATCCTTCCATACGGCCTATTATCGAGATGTGGCCAAGCCTTCCGAGGAGCCGACTGCTGGCGAACTGCAGTTGTTCCCGAATGTGACATCCCCCGATGCATCCGATCCTTTTCGCCCGGCCAAGACTCTACCAAAAAGGCTTAGTCGCATGCGGAAATTGAACACGAGGTGATAGCTATACGTGCATGCAGACACATGCGTCCGAGAATGGATACTCGTCCATGAACAACATTTGACCCCTGATAATCAGTCACCTCTCCCGACCAAGGATGATGCCATTTCGCGCCATAGGCCACGGAAACACCGGTGGCCGTTTTGATCTTTGTTCCCTATCGCCCACGGCGCTTCGGCCGTCTAAACACGAGATTCGGCATGCCAAATGGTATCTGATTCTGAACGACTCTGCTCGTCCAGGGGTGCCGCCGGCTTGGCGACGACTCTTAGGTAGCATCGAACGTTTCATAACCGCTGACTGCACATATTACCCCTCAAATGGACACTGGCCGTCGAAACCCAAGCTCGAAGGCGACATGGATCTGGATCATTTCCCCATGACCGGTTGATCAACCATCGACTTACCGTGGCGGAGATCTTAGGTTGCCGAGGTCCTTGTACCGAGTGCCCATATAGGGGACCCAGCCACCAGTAATTCTAATAAAATACGAACGAATGCTGCACTCTTCCCTATGCATCTACAAACACTATTAGATGTTGGGTCGCAGCGCGTTTAGTAATAGGAATTCAAGATGTCCAGGCGACAATTCGCTCTTTTTGTCGAGAAAGTGCATTCAATGGCATTATTCATGCCGACCCCGTCAAAGAAGCTGGAGATGGTCTCATCCGCGACGACGTGCCATCATCTGATTCTGGGGCCCGGCGACGGCGGACTAGCCGTCCCAAGAAGGCAGCTCATTTCAGCAGCAATGGCGATATCACCAACAAAGCTTCCAAGCCCATGCTTCCCGTATCGGCAATGCAACGCTACAGCGAAGGATCAATACTCGCACAACCTAGATATGGCCGGCCCATGACACGTTATTTGCAGCAAAAAAACATATAAATGTTCATCTCCCGTACGGTTCGGTCAGCTACGGTGTTGAAGCCCCCATGCGTCTCACGATCTTGGTTGATCCCGCCCGGAATGCATTTCTTTGGGATTGCCGCGCTTCTGGCGCTTCCTGCGCTCGGAAGATCTGAGGCCCTCAAAAGTCGTCAGGCCCCCGAAGGGGAGGCCAACAACTCCACCGCTCCGGTTGCTCGTAGCTTCATCATCGAGTACACACAGGTCAGGGCCGATGATTTATTGTCTCGCGAATTGCTGACAATGGGGTGCAGAGCCATGCCAAGTCCCGCGGTGGTATCGCCTCGGCCGCCGACATCAAAATCGTCAAGGACTTCGATACGGACGTCTTCTCGGGCGCCAGTATCGAGACGGACACCCACAACATCGACACGCTCCAGGGCCTTGCCGGCGTTGCACGCGTGTGGCCCAACACGCGCATGACCTTGTCCCCCGTCCAGGACCTGCAGGCCATCGGGGAAGCTGCTGCCCAGAACTACACAACTCACAACGCGACGGGTGTGAGCAAGTTGCACGATAAGGGCATCCTTGGCCGAGGGGCGAAGGTCGGCGTTGTCGACACTGGTACTTGGTACAAGCACCCCGCAGTACGTTTCGACTTTCTCGAGTCGGTGTTTTCTCGTACTTACTCTGGATTTTGATAGCTTGGGGGTGGCTTTGGTGAAGGGTTCAAGGTCGCTGGTGGTTATGACTTTGTCGGCGACGGCAGTGAGTTTGGACGGCTACTCAGGGCAACGAATGGAGTGCTGACTTGTCACAGTCTGGCCTAAGGAAGCAAAGAAACCGGACAACAATCCTGAAGATCAAGTGGGCCACGGTGAGCCTTTACTCGGACCTCCAGGTGGCATTAGCTAACCGGGTGCTAGGCACTCACGTCAGTGGAATCATTGCTGGAAAGACGGACTTGTGAGTTGACGACATACGCCATTTACTTGGCATCAAGTACTGACATTTGTATAAAGCTGGACTGGTGTCGCGCCTGAGGCCACCCTCTACTCCTACAAGGTTGCCAGTCAGCTTGTGAGTAGCTGAGTTCACCTGATGACTCCGACAACATGGAAGCTGAGACTGTTTAGGGCTACACCGACGACGCCACTGTGATCGAGGCTTTTCTTAGAGCGTACACTGACGGGGTAACTGATCCCCAAGCCTGGGTTGTGATAAGTCGCTAATCCGCATTCCAGGTCGACATCATTACTGCGAGTATCGGGGTCCCTTCTGGCTGGTCGACTGGAGCCTGGGCCGAGGTCTCCTCCCGTCTCGTCGACGAGGGAGTTGTCGTAACGATTGCCAACGGCAACGCGGGTGCTGCTGGTCCTTTCTTCGCGAGCAGCGGGTCCTCTGGAAAGAACGTCCTTGCAGTTGCTTCGGTCGAGACTGAAGTCTATCCGGCCTCACCATTCGAGCTTACCTCTACGCTCAACGGTAAAACCGAGGTTGTCAAGGTAAGTCGGGAGAACCGGCATGAGGTTGTTTCAGGATTCCGCTAACGACAAGAAGGCTGGATATCTCCCATCAACATACTACTTCTCATCTGATGTTGTCGACTGGCCTGTCGTTCCTTTGAAACTCGACACCACCGACCCAGCGGAAGCCTGCAAGCCATATCCTAACGGCACCCAGCGGTTGACGGGCAAAATCCCGCTTGTCAGACGCGGCACTTGCAGATTTTCCGTAAAGCAGGCGAACCTAGTTGCGCTCGGCGCCAAGTACATCCTCTTCTACAACAACGAGAATCCCCTCATCACTCCTGAGACGGATGATGTTTTTGGTCTCATCGGCCTCATTACTGCTGACGCTGGTGCTGCCATTATCGAGACCGTCAAGGCGGGCGGCAACGTGACCGCCGACTTTTCAGTCAATCCGGAGCAGGTCGTTGGCCTGGAATACCCAGCTGGTGGACGTCCCAACACATTCACATCATGGGGCGGCACGTACGATCTTCAGATCAAGCCTGACATTGCCGCCCCTGGTGGCCAGGTCAGTACCATCCCAATGGAAGTTGTAGACCACGCGAGCCTGACTGGCCGACTCCCTTGCAGATCTTTAGTACCTACCTTCGCAACACCTATACCCTTCTTTCCGGCACTTCCATGGCTGCGCCTTACGTTGCCGGTGTCGCTGCTTTATACATCAGCGCCCACGGCGGCCGATCCGTCCACGGTAAGCTAGTTCATGAAAAAAGGGCCCTTTATTCCAGGTGGTAGTCAACACCTTGACTGACTTGTTTATCTAGGCAAGGGCTTTGCCAAGGCATTGCACCAGCGCATCATTGCTAGCGGAACATCTCTCCCATGGTCTGACGGAACCGCTACCGACTACGGATTCTCCGCGCCTGTCGCACAAGTCGGCAACGGCTTGATCAACGCTTTCAAGATTGTCAACTACACCACCGATCTAGGTTTCGAGAAGATTGCCCTCAACGACACTCAGTTCTTCAGCCCGTCCCACGACATCACTGTCACCAACAACGGAGACAAAGAAGTGAGCTATAAGCTGTCCTACGAAGCTGCTGCTGGTGTGGAAATCCTTGGATGGTATCCGTTTGTGAAGCCCTGGGGTGGGGAGAAGAGAGTCAAGAGTTTCTCTGAGTTGATACCCAAGAGCCTCCCCGTTGAGGTATCCCTGCCCAGAAATCTCACTCTCAAAGCCGGCGAAAGCCAGACGGTTTCGTAAGCTTCGCGAACTCTGAGATGATGATCTTGGCATGATGCTGACTTTGGATGACAGTGTCAGCTTTCCCAATCCGGACACGCTAGGTTGGAACTCGTCCGCTTTGCCCCTTTACAGTGGAAAGATTATCGTCTCGGGCAACAACGGCGAACAACTATCCGTTCCTTACTTTGGTAGGTCGCAATATGTCCGACCCCTCGGCAGTGAGGAGGCGGTTAAGCTAACGCACAATTAGGACTCGGAGGCAACTTGAAGGCCGAAACCAGCCCCATCTACCGTCCAAGCTATCCCTTCACAACTCAGAAAGATTAGTAGGTCGACTGCATTGTATATACGTAGTGTGTTGTGTTGCTCACATCGCGAAGCGTCTATTCGTTCAACCTCAACAGGTCCGTTGCCGACTTCCCAATCATCTACACGAAGATCATCTGGGGCACCAAGGAAGTGCGCTGGGATGTAAGTGCGCACGAACACAACAAAGGGTCGTCGGAAACTGACGGACTCAACTACAGATTTATGAGGCTGGCTGGAGTGAGAGGCAATGGGAATACCCCCCCGTCCCAGGAAAGAATGGGTACATCGGACCTGCCACCAGTCACGTCGTTACTGGAACCGTTTCCTACTTTGACCCCAATGTCTACGACCCTGATGACACTTGGACATATCCCAAGCTTAACCTCTACCGCAACGCGCAGACCCAAGCTGCGTACCACGAGTTCTGGTGGTTTGGCAAGCTGGGCAACGGCAGCCAGATTGAACTCGGGAACTATACGTAGGTAGCCTTGCGCGGTGTCTTATAGGGTTCCAAACTGACCAACGCGATTAAACAGCATGCGCTTCGCTACTTTGAGGCCTTTCAGTGATCCGGCGGCCTCCGACAGCTGGGATGTTTTCCAGACTCCTCAAATTCGGGTTACGGGGAAGTATCAGAGGAGGAATTAGATCCATGGACGAGCGGAAGTCAGGCCCGTTAGGCTTGATTCACTCCGCACTTTTGCTTCTTTTTTGTATATACTCTTATCGTTCTCACAGCGGTATCCGTCACCATTGGGACATATCGGGATCCAATGAGAGTGCTATGCCAAATCGAGGATGACGCGTCGTCTGGCGCCACGAAATCTGAGAAGTATTCTTCTGTCAGATTTCTTATTTCCTTGCATCGACGCACTGTATTGATTTCTTGCAGTGATTGGAGGATGTCGCGCCATGGAGCCCGTGGAGGTCACACCTCTGCCAGTTTTCAAGCATGTCCACGTAAGGCGCTCATGTAATGTACTGCTGCTGTATGAAGATTAGTACTTGTCTTCCCTCCTTTTTCCCACACCTGGGGATTAGGTCTGATGCCTTTTTTTGCTGGCTTCCTACCCGGTCAAATGCGCACCGGGCTTCAGTACGCCTGTGTTGAGCGCCAAGAGGAAGTGTCCGCCATTTGTGACTGTGAGCTGCCTCTATAAGCCATCATGAATCTAGCGAATCAAGGTCTCCGGCATGAGCGTGGATCTCCGCAAGCAGGGCAAGTGAGGCCGTCACATCGGATGTACTGCAGAACAGGCCTTCAACCTGGGCATGATAGGAGGTGCTCTCGCCACTCCTATGGCTGGTGAGGTGCTAGGATAGCATGAGAAACAACGATGGTCAGAACCAACAAATACCGAGCGGTGACAAGAAAAGAGCGCAGCGGCATCTGACGAATGGAGCTGAAGTATAATGCATGCAGATGTTTAGTCTTATTGACTAAGACAACTTCGACTACTTTAAAGTGGGACGGAATAGTATATGATAATGTGGCTTTGAGTCCCGGAAGACACTGTGTTGTATATTGAAGATAAGGCGAAATATTAAATATAGAGCCCCTAGTTAGCTTATATAGAGAGAGAGAGAGCCTATATAGTAAAACTTATATATAAAGTATATTATTTACTTTTATAAGTTTAATTACTATTAAGTAGTTTATTATACTTATTTTAAAAATAATAATTATATTAAATAATAATAATAATTATTATTTATTTAATAATACTTTATATATTCAAACTTACTTTCTATATAATAAACTTATTCCTTAAGTAGAGTTTTATTAATAATATTTACTAAGTATTCTATTAAGTATTAGTATTAGCTTTATCATATTTATTAAATAATACTCATAGTCTTTATAATAAATCTTTATAATAGTATAAATAATATAACGCCTTATATATATTTTCTAAACTTATAATTAATTATTTAAATATTAAATTAAAAGTATAGAAAGTAAGTATATTTATAATTATTTATATTATAATTAATTATATTTCAAGAGTAAATAGTACTTCTATAATATATAGGTGTGGGTAAGCTACTTACTATTCTACTTTTGGAATAAGCAGTATAAGCGGGGTAAGCAAGACATGCCACTATTTACACGACCTTGCGACTTCGCTCTTCTTGGCGTCGCAACCAACCGACATAAGACCATACTGCAGTCAGATCAAGCCTCGACATCACATGTCGGCCTTCATATGGTTGCCTTGCGGGAGCCTATTGCTGACTGCATGTAGCCTGCTTCGTTAAAGAAACATCGGTCCTAGGCGGAGGGTTTATCTCCTGGATTCATAGAGCCCGTGTCCCAGAGACGTCAATATCGCCGTCTTCAAATAATGTGTATATAGTCGAATACACACTGGGCACTCTGGGCTTCGTTGGTAACTTATCAGAAACTATCGATACGAACAACGGGGAGGTTCGGCGCATTCTCCCTACGGCCGAATGTGCGGTGAATTTCTCCTCTCGCTGTCCACCACTCACAACCCTGCCCTCCCTCCCACACGCATGTGTTCGCAGACACATGCCTCGTGGCTTCAGCCTCAGCCTTTCTACACGATTATACCTTTCCATTCCTGGGATGGGGCCATGTTCGATCTCAATGACACCCATCAGCCTCTGGCCCTCGTGGTTATTGTTGTTGCTGAAGCGAACCATCCTCGCCGAGCCGAACAGGCGCAAGGCAACTGAGAAGCACGCCATCCTCTCAATTAACCCAGTAAAACTCGTCTCATGAACTGCCAAGTATGCGAGTAATATCCGCCTGAATTCACGTTACTCTTTCTGGTTGCGAAGGTGTGAAGGTGCCCCGGTCATCGGGCAGCCTTTTATCTACTTCGACCGGTCCTAAAATAACGGCCATTCGCCAGTTCAAACCCTCCTGCAGAGATTCCAGGCCACCGCCTCCTTGGACACTGTATTCTGACGACAGCCTGCCACGGTCGCGTATTCTATTCTGTTTGACCCCGGAACTACTCACGGCCACGCTGCTGGCCAGAGCCAAGGACAAATGAATCCGTAAGAGTTCAAAGTCTATCATTTTTGATTCTCGAGTTCCCCTTCTGTGCAACCGTGGAGTGCTATATCTGTTGATGTGTCGCGACTAACATACGAACTTCGGAATAGGTCCCCGAGATGTCAAACAATCTCCTCGTTGGGCGGACAGATTACCGATGACTTATGCGAAAATTATCATGGCAAAGAGTTCTTACCGGTTGACAAATTCCATTGCTTCGTTAACAAAGAATGTGTAGTCAAAATTCTCACGGAGGCAAACCTTGGGACTGATGAAAGCCTCGTCAGCTTTGTGATGAGCGACGCCGCTCATTTATTCCTGACCCTCGTATCAATGTCAACCAAACATGTTGAGCAGGTGTCTGTGCTGAAGGCCCTGAAAGACCATCATTTCACCAACAAATCGCTTCCCATTAAATTTCAACGGACGCACGATGCTGCCGGCCATATGACGCTTTGGAGCTGGCATCCTGCCTCGTCCCAAGGCGATTCCGGTTCCCAGGTCGCTCTTCAAATTCAGGGTTGGACTCACAACGAGAAATCACTTTTCGACACCTATCAGTGGAGATTCATCGCCCCAATATTTGGAGAAGGCCAACCTTTTCGCTCCAGGTTCGCGAAGGAAACGGTACTTCCGTACGTGAAAATCGATCGGAGAGCAAGAAGCAAGGGATTCTTCGGGGAGGTGTCAAAAGTCCACGCCCATCCAGCGCATATTAGGGCAGAGAGAATGCCAAGGGTGAGCACTCAACTACAGTCGTCTTCTGCTTACATCATATGTTGACCTTGCTTTGCAGAACAAAGACGGCTCTGTATCGGTTGCACTGAAGAAAGCGAACGACGATCCTGAGCTTCGTGAATTCTTTGACAAGGAGGCAAATAACCTCCAGAAGCTGAGAGATTATAAGTCGAAACATCTGATCAAGCCCATTGCCGCCTACGAACATCACGATGATCGCTGCCTCCTCTTCGCTTGGGCAGAAGGTGGAAATTTGGCTGAATACTGGAGTCGTAATCCAGGAAAATCTTTGACCGAGAACGAGCTCGCATGGATGTTCGGCCAGTTCACTGGTGTATTTGGTGGTCTCGAAGAGCTGCATAAAGGAAACGGCAGGCATGGGGATCTGAAGCCTGAAAACATTCTAGTGTTCATCGATGTGGACAACAACAAGACATTGCAAATCGCCGACGTGGGACTCACCACTTTCCACGAGCTAGAAGCTGCGACAAAGATCCGAAAAGCCATGGACATCCTCACTAAGACACCGCCGGGAACATCTCGATATGAACCCCCTGAGACGGGCAAGCTTCGACACAAGAAGCTGCTCGCCCACCCACCTCGTTCAAGGGAATATGATATGTGGTCCATGGGCTGTGTTATCTTGGAACTACTCATCTGGCTTGCCGACAGCTTTGAAGCCGTGAGGAAGTTCAGAGAAGAAACCGCGTACCTCTGGGAACGAGTCGAAGTCAAGGGCAAACGCAAACGGCGGGGGGGCACGTATCGTGTCCACTCCCTCACACAACGCCACATCAAAGATCTGTCTTCAAAATTGCAAGCGCGAACAGCATGGAGAGAGCTCTTGTCACTCGTGGAAAAGAGGCTTCTCGTCGTCGCGGTGTCGGAGAACCGGCAGCATACCTCGAAAGTTCATCGCGGAACAGCACATGAAGTTCACAAAACGATGAAAAAAATACAGAGAAAGTACTACACTGTGTGAGTTTCGACGGAAGAGAAACTTCGAGTCTCGAAGATGACCAATAGCCAACTCAAAAGTAGCACCACGCAAGATGGTCTGGCTCCAGAACGCGACTATGAACACAATGTCATCAAACCTTTGCTGCCTTTTCACGAAAAGAATCTCGACGAGTTCAACGGCCTGGTTTCCATTGAGCGCAAGGCGACGGATGAGCTGGAGCCGAAACCTCAGCGCTCTCCGACGGAGGGCAACAATCACGAGCTAAATGCCAAACTTGAAGAAGTAAGCAAGAACAACCACAAAATTGAAGTCGAGGAGCGATTGGATACTGACTACAGGCTGGTTTTAGTACGTCAGTGGGCGCCTTGTTCGTAACGTGGTTGTATCCTCATGCTAATATCTCCAACGACTAGAATGTTAGTCACCTCCTCATTTCACTTAGATGCTTTTTGAAATCGCAGCGATTAACCCCTCTTTGAGCCAGTCGGTAAGTCGAAGACCGAGTAGCAGTCGAGAGTGCCTTAATAACAGAACAATAGATTGTATGTATATTAGATTTGGCCTGATTTTTCAAAGAACAGGCAGCTAACGTGTGGTCTGCCCAGCAACGAAGCAAGCTTGACGACTATTGGGAGTCTCTTGCCGACAACAAGTTCGCTTCCGAAGTCTTCGACAAAGTCAACCGTGATAGAACGAGACCCTTAGTCACAGGGAAGAAGATCCTTTGCGCGAAATGCGGCACGGCATCGTCGCGAAATCTGTTCCCATCCGAAATCAAACCAGCAGACGCCCAATCACATTGCGATCTGTGCGCATTGCTTCTCGACGCTCTGAAGAGAGTATTTACTGAACTTCCGGAAGTTGTCAAGCTACGCCAGACTCCTACGACAGTAGGTGTAGAAGGCGGGCCAAATCTCCTCTCGATCTATGTCGAACCAGGTACGCAGCTCTGAAACATTTCACCTACACTCCAGCTAAAACTTGCACCCAGGTCGCGATATCCCGCCGGGAAGGCAAATCGGTCTATCAAGGCTTCCTGGATCAAACAGCCCAGAACAGCTTACTCTGTTGAAACAGTGGCTGTATAGCTGTGATTCGACACATGACGCGTGCAAACGTCGCGCAGGACAGGACAACTTGGAGATGCCAACCCGCCTCGTCAAAGTCACAGAACCAATGCGAGTTTTCTGCTCGAGCACAATGGAGCCATGTCAGTACATAGCTCTGAGCCACTGTTGGGGCCAGTTGCAGAAGGACGAGCGATTTTGTCTCAACCGAGCGAATTATTCTCAACTACAGGCACATGTCGACTTCGACCGTTTACCAAGAACCTTCCAGGATGCAATCACAGTCACTCGCGGCCTCGGCATAGACTACATTTGGATCGACACTTTGTGCATCATCCAGGGCGACAAGGACGACTGGGAAAACGAGTCAACAAAGATGGAAGAGGTTTTCAGTGCGGCATACTGTACTATCAGTGCGGCGTCTGCCAAATCGTCGCTCGATGGCTTCCTGTCCGATCGTCCGCCCAGGGCAAGCGTTCATCTGCGAATGAAGGGTTCTCCAGACTTGTATGTGTGCCCCCACATAGACGACTTCCATCAAGATGTCGAGCTGGCAGAGATCAACAGGCGAGGTTGGGTCTTGCAGGAAAGGGCTTTATCGAGACGCTCCATCTATTTTACTCCGAATCAGGTGTACTGGGAATGCGGACACGGAATACGGTGTGAGACTCTGGGTCGCTTGTACAAGTAAGTCGGGCCCCAGTCGGAAGACGGAGATGTGAGATAATCTAACCATGTCACTCCTAGCTCGAAAGCTGCATTTCTTGGGGACGCCAACTTCCCGCAGTCTGCTTTGGACCATTACAAAGACGGTAGGCAGTTACTGATCCAAGATTTGTACGAGAGGTATTCTGCGCTTGCGTTCACGATGGCTTCCGACAGGGCCGTCGCAATCCTCGGCCTCCAGACGAGGTTGGCGCGGGCACTGCAAACTCAAGCCGCCCATGGGTCGTTCGAGATATACTTCGCCAGGAGTATTCTCTGGAAACGCAATCAGCCAGAAGACATGACGGCCATCACTCAGTCGACTTGGCTTGTTCCCACTTGGTCGTGGTTCTCCAAAAGCGGAAAGATTCGGTACATGAATCTGGAGTTCAGCAAGATTGAGTGGATGAGTAGAGATTTCGAGAGCCCTTTCTCCCGCCACCCAGATATGCTCTCGGGAGCGTCGTATTACGGGCGCGACGAGGACCACACCATCCTTCGGGGCGTTGCAAGACGCATAGACATGAGCGAAGAGCAAATCTCGTCACAAATTGTTTTTGACAGGCAGAACGAACTCAAAGCCGAGGACTTACGGGTTCTCATCGTCGGTCGTGACAAGGAAGGCCTCGACGCGAAAGTCCACGTTCTTGTCATTTGCAAGAGCCAAAATTATTCTCGGGAAATTCGGTATGAACGGGTCGGGGTCGCATCCCTTCCAGGGAAGCAAGTTTCGGATGAAGGGGCCATGGTTGGCATTTGGTAATTACCTGCTTCTGAGTGCTGTTGTTGTTGTTGTTGTTGTTGTTGTTGTATTATTTTACGCCCTTATCCACCTCTAAGAGGCATAAGGCGTCTGCGCCTATCTCTACCATGATTGAATGAACATGATTTTCTCCTCGTACCCAATATATCACGTAGCCTCTCTCTCTCTCTCTGCCTGTGCATGATCTAACATCAAAGCTTCTCCCTTCTCCATAGTCATCTGCTTCGAAGCGTTCATCCCTGAATGGTGCACGATGACAAATTGTACAGTCAAATGGGTATTTTAGTCAGAATTCCTGGTGGATGGGTCCCAATATCGATACTCTGTACAAGTACCTTGGCAATCCAAAATAGAATAATATACGGCCGTATTAGTGCTGACGCAGCGCTTGGCATCCTGCTGAAACCCGTCTTGTGAGTCCTAGACACGGAACCATTCACTAAAACTTACCGATGTGCGCCTTAAGTGCATCAATATCGCAGGGCGGCTGCGGTGGCGCAGCAAAATGGCACCGAGTGACGGCTTGCAGCATGCTACTTCTTGCGCCCCCAAAGACCCCCTACATTTCTCCTCCAGCCGAGAATCCTGCTCAGTCGAGAAACCGCCGATGAGGCACAACTGCTGGTTGACCGACATTTGACGAGCCTTTCGTCTTCGACGGGTGAGACAATGCGGACCAGGCCTCCCGATTCTGAGCCTTGCTTACGGGTAGAAGGGTCAAATCCGCATAAAATACCCCACGAAGGTAGCTTCTGCCCTTGGACTTCAGCACCACCTAAGAGATTAAACCTCCCTACCTTCTGCCTACATCCAGATATCGGTAACGTCCCGTATAGCCATCGATACGGGTGCGTTGCTCCCGACTCAATATGCTCGCCCCATCGAGAGTCGACGGCATACGTGGACGTGACCCTATCGAGACACACCAATTGTCCCTAAACACGCAATCGGCAACAGCGAAACAAACGAGGCAAGCCACGAGCAAACCGAACATCGAATATGTCAAGAAAGAGCACGCGGCCATGCATAACGCCATAGCCCATATTCAAAGCATTTCAAATGTGCTCCAAAATGTAAAGAACACTCTGGTGTCAAGCAAGGCGCACGGTTTACCTTGCTACGAGATCCCAAGCATCGTGACAGATGCACCGGTTTCATGGCAAGGCGGGTTTCCAGGCGGACCAGCCATCGGAAGCCTCGACTACGACAGGGCTGAAGTATCAAGTCTGCATCGAGAAAGAAGACTTGGGCGTTCTGAGTCTGGCGACACGGACGCCGTCGTCTCCGTTCACGACTTGGGTTTCAGCGAGATAGGCTGGCCAACACAGCACTCCCGCAGCCGCAGACCCAGCCCAAGCGATGTATCCGATCACATGTCGTGCAGAGGGCATTCGGAAAGTCATACCCAGTCAGCTACCGAGATAGCGGACGGAATACGCCAGCAAATCGAGAGCAGTATTAGTTGGAGCCGCTTGGACGAAGGCGAATACCTTCCAGTCGATTCATTTGAGATGATCTTCAAGGTCGACACCACGGTGTCTCTCATCAGAGCTATCTACCAGACTGCCACCGAGGAAGAGCTCATTCACAAGGCTGGCCAGATATGGGGTGGTGATACAGGTAGCCGGCGAAGGATCCTCGCCACGCTGATTTTCATGAATCAGACTAGCCGCATCGAAGATTTCATCGAGGAAAGCATCTTCGATCACCACTTGCCGTTGCGCCATGTGAGCAAGAGGAGAAAAGAGTTCAGAACCCTTGTTGGTGATGACCGTACCAACACGACACTGTTCCGAAATTGGGAGCGCGTTCACGTCGATCTATTCTATGTTTACCAGAAAATATTTTTCGTCCCATTCTTCAGCATGGATGATGGTATCCTCCGCTCATATGTATTTGATGGCAATGTCAGGCTTCCATGGGATGAGTTCGAGCACAAGACGACTGGTGGGCACGGAACCATCCACCAGCTCCGGATTCACCAGAGCCACCACGACTATAACAGTAACAATGTGAGAGGCTCCCAACTATTCTGCTCGAGTCTTTTTCTGACTAGTTTGCTTTGAAGGCCCAGAGAAAGCCGTGTTTCGCAGTCAAGGAGATAAACGGTGCTGACCACGAATCCTATCGCAAGGAGCTTCGAGCCCTGGAGCATACATGCGCCAAGGTACAAAAGGAGAAGCATCTGATCAAGCTCCTTCTTACTTTCCAACATGGAAACAAGCCATATCTTGTCTTTGAGTGGGCAGATGGTAATCTGGAGGAATTCTGGAAGAAGAGACAGGTTGAGACATCACCTGCGGCGACAAGATGGATGGCACAGCAATGCCGGGGTATCGTAAATGCCATCAAACGCATTCATGGACTTTCAACATGGCAGAAGGAGGAGAGGTCATCAAACCCCAACTCCGATGAGGTGTTTGTCAAGGACTGGGGGCGGCATGGCGACATCAAGCCCACCAACATTTTGTGGTTCTCGGCCCACGGAGAAGATCGGGACCACCTCGTCGTGGCTGACTTGGGATTAACCCGATATCACTCCAGCCTCACGAAGTCACGCGTCATGAAAGTGGACGGCTACAGCGGGACCTACCGAGCTCCAGAAATTGACCTTAGCAATCCCATCTCTGCGAAGTATGACATATGGTCCCTCGGATGCGTTTTTCTCGAGTTCTGCATCTGGTATATCCTTGGGTATGACGATGTTGAGAACTTTCTGAGAGACCGCAATCTCAATCGCTGGTCAGATGATGAGGAAGACATAAGAGAACCTGATCACAGCTACTTCGTGACTTGGCATATGCCTCACGGGGGCAAGCGAGCTGAGATCCACCCAGCAGTGCAGAAGGTGAGTCCAGGAAATTCCTACACCGTCGAGGCGTACAACGTGCTCTAACATCTCTGTCATCAGTGGGTCGAAAGACTGAGGCATAGGGCCCCATCTACAAGCTTCGCCCACCACATGCTGGATCTGATTATGAATAGAATGCTTGTCATTGATCCTACAGGAAGGCACTCCATCGACATCATCTCGTTGGAGCTGTCATGTATTGAAGCCGAGCTGCCACAAACATCTGAAGGCCTGACTCCGTTTCCGGGTACTACGAACAAAATCTATCCGTCACCGGAGCCGAAGTATTCCAAGGTGAGTTTCCTCATCGTCCTGACAGAGACAGTAGATTAATCTCAGCCCACAGGATCATCTCCAAGTGCCAGGATCTCCTACAAGCTTGGTCAGATTCGCCGAAGAAAGTTCTGTCATCCCTGACAGTATCTTGTCAAGGGCGTATCATCGAGATCGAGCGCTGTCAATCGCATCTAGCGACGCAGACTCGTACGATGGTTCTAGGAACAGCCAGAGTTCGGCTGCCACCAGTGTTTTTGAGGAAAAATTAGACGATTCTGTGCTGAGGCCGAAATGCAACGACATTTTAGTCTAGCTTCAACCACGATTACACATTCTCCTATAATTATGACAACGATGATGAGAGTATGGTGGAAACTGCAATAGGTTGTTAGATTTGGTGGCTGAGATGTATCATGTATTTCATGATTATCTCATGTTTTGGGAAGCAAACTCGATGGAAGAATCTCAGTACACTCATTAAAGTGCTTGCGCTCCTTGAGAGCAACAGCGACAGCACACCCAAATACGCATAAGCTGGGTACGCTTGCTTGATGTGGCGGTAGATACTTGTTGGGATCTACCAAATCATATAGTAAATGCACGTCATTCGTTCCTTGACCTAGCTTGCCTGAGAAACCACTTGAAGCCTTTTAAAGTAGCCATAGCTAGGCGAGCAACTAATTGGAGGAATTGCATAGATTGCCGCCACGAGCATCATGGGCGGCTGTTTCCAGTGCGGCGACGAAGGCGTCACCAATGAAAAGTAATTACATGTAGTCTCAATTGCAAGTCCTCTGGATTCATTCCCAGCTCATAGTAACTATCTCTGGAGATTCTGATCAAGTGATGGCAAATTTATGCATCAAATAGTCGTAAAAGTTTTCAAATGTCTGATCATCCCCCACACGCGCATCTTGCTGGCTTTACAGCACTTCTACATAAAGGAGATCTTCCGAGATTTACGCCTGGTACAGAACATCCAGGATTCTTACGGCAATCAGGAGAAAGAACCACACGCCTGAAGTACTTTGAATAACACATAAATCTTCTTCTAACTTTATACCAGCCCATCGCCGTATAATTAAGCAGACGGACTTTTTCTCTAGCACATCTTCCAAGGACTGCATTTGTGCCCCTTCCGCAATCCCCGTGCCGTCGCTCTGGCCTCGAACACCATGGGCGCGAAGGACACCACGAAGCAGCGGCTTTCAAATTTTCCGAACGAAACCGCTCCTCTCTTCGTTGATAAGCCTCCCTCGACGACTTTGAAGCCGGGCAATCTGCTCCTCCAGCCGCGCGGGCCTTTAGAGGCAGTCTCAAACCCCCGATGGGTTTTCGCCCTGCGCGGATTCGGAACGCAGGGTTTACTCCTACGTAACATGTCTAGGGTCAACCATCAAGTTCGCGACGTGATCCTCAAGCGCTTTTCAAGACCGCCCAGAGAAGTTGCTGGTGTCTACCCGGCTTCCAACGTCTCTCGGCCGGCGTACTTGGAGAATGATGGGGGTGTTCCGGGAGGGCTCCGCCATGACGGTTACACGGCGCTCATGCTTGCAAGTGGGCCACGGATGGATGCTTCGATGCTCGCCTATATCCAAATCCTCCGACTCTCTCTTTTTTTTTTTCTTTTCCAAAATTGGCATGGAGCTGCACAACTTTCAGAACCTGCCGAACCTCAAGACCATCGCTCTGTCGAGCAAGCGACAGTCTGCAGTTGAAGAGACAGAGGACTACTCCGACAGTCTCGTGCCTTTCAACAGTCTTTATACCGGCCTCAGGTTTTAGCGACAAGAAGCTGCTCCATCTGGAAACCTTTCTAGGAGCGAGGCACCGGAATCCCTGTCCACAACCAAGATGACTCTTGGTTCCCGTGCTTAGAACATGTTACGACCGGGTGTAATTGGGTACTACGCGCGTAACTAAGTATTACAGAATAGGGGCGAATAACTATAAAGAGTATTACCTGGAGTGGAAATTACTTACTTTGCCTTAAAATGTAGTGCTTTGCTTTACTTTAGCAGCGTGGGGTCCACTGGAGCACCTCGGAACCCTAACTAACCATCCTAAAAGGCTGCTTCACGTGGTGTTCAGAGCAGCGAGTCAGTCTGGAAGTTTCACTGGAATGCAGTTGGCTTATGTAAGTACTGCTCTGTGCATCTGCAGCGGGAATCGGAGAGATCCAGCCAGAGGGGAACAGGGATCCCGCCCAGTGCCCCCACGTTCCGAATCTCACTCATCAGGAAGGAGTTGCACACGTTTCGACAACTCACAAATCAAGACTCACTCACATCAGCAAGCCCGTGTTCTTTCATTCCGTTCACCGAACTACTCCGCCACTCATTGGTGGGAAACTCTCCTCGACCATCGTCCCGTCAGCTGCGCCCAGGACCTCTCAGGATGTCCTCCCTGAAGCCCAAGCTCCTGTGTCTCCACGGCGGGGGCGCCTCGGCGCAGATCTTCCAGATCCAGCTCATCAGGCTTCAACGCCTCCTAGACGCCCGTTTCGAGCTCGTCTACCTCGACGCGCCCATCGAGACGGAAGCAGGCCCCGGCGTGCTGCCGGTGTTCGAGGGGTGCGGGCCTTATCGGCGCTGGGTCAGCGACGACCCCGCGATCCCGGCGGACGAGTTCCAGGCGCAGAAGGACCGGGCCGTGTCGTTCCTCAAGACGTACGTGCGGGAGAAGGGCCCGTTCGCCGGGTTCATCGGCTTCTCGCAAGGCGCGCGCGCCGCCGCGAGTCTGCTCCTCGAGCAGCAGCGCGAGGCCTTCGTCGACCACGAGCTCTTCGCGCTCTTCATCTGCGGCACCTTCCCGCCGTTCGTGCCGCACGAGGAGAAGATCACCGCGCCGACGATCCATGTCATCGGGTTGGAGGACCCGTACGAACCGGCTAGCGAGCAGCTGTATGAGCAGTGCTCGGAGAAGGCCACACGCAGGATCCTGAGGTTCCCCGGGGGCCATCATCTGCCGACCGAGCCGGAGACGATTCAGCATATGGCGAACGTGGTGTCGAGTGTCTACAGGGAAACGATGAGGAAGTAAAGAAGAACGATGGTGGGCTATGTAAGGAAGCAAGGGGGGCTATGATTGCTTTTGAGCAGTTGGTAAAAGGGGCGTCTCGGATTTAGAGCGGGCGGTGCTTGGACTAAACAGAGAACACATTAGCGGGTTTGGTATTTAATGGTACGACGCTAATAGATAGTTTGGCATTCGATTCGAACGAAGGCGCTTCAAGAGTACATCGTTCCTTTATGCCGGATGGCGGGGATGCTATGCGTCTTGGACTGCTGGGTCGGCTGATGAGTGACGATGAGGAGGCGCCAAGCACGTGGGACGAACTCAAACGTATCATACTCATGGTTACTGTGTAACATAGCTATCAAAGCCTCCGACCAATGCTGACCAACAGAAAATCTCCGACCATGTTGGTCTTGAAAAGCGGGTGGTGTGAGAAGCTGGCATTGAGATGTTGGCAGCCAAGTTTTGGGGGCTGGGGCGCTGTGGGGATATCCCAAAGATGCTTAGCAGGAATTGGTTCCATCTGTCTCTGATTATCAGTTTTACAGCAAGATTATAGACTAAAGCGTTAGTGCGGCACATACCCGCGGTGGTGCACAATCACGCTGTCGACGTCACTGAAAGCTCTAGGAGTTCAAGCTCCTTCAGGGTGGCCTCCTGTATGCCCGACAGCAAAACAAGGAAGAGATGCGACAGCCATCACGCGGGCGCCGTAAGAAGCCAAGTCCAGTCGCTCCTCTTCTCGTCTTAACTCTTCTCGAGCGTCCGACCTTCCTCTCCAGTCTTAAGGGTGTCTTGCCGTCTGAGCTCTTCAATTGACGATCGACAGTTGCTTCCTCGCAGAGATTCGGCACCCACGCCCTCGACCCCGACTGCGATAGCACCGCGACCGACGATAGACGAGGGGAATACCACTGATTGAGGCATTATGGGCTCGTCCAACTGGTTTTCCCGCCTCATTGGCTGGGACAAGCATCCAAGACATCGGCACGATTTCCACGCAGACTGGATTCGCGACGACCGCAGACGCCGTATGCAATCCTTTACGCCATCCCATCTCCGTCGTCTTGTTTCATCAGATGGTTCAGTGGCTGACAAAAAACCGCTTTACAGTCCTCCCGCAGTACCGATCCGAGCACCTCGAGTCTGCGATTCCCGCCCCCGAAGTTACCAAGATCGCACTCAAGCTGCGTCACCTGATTGAGCTGGCCGTTCCGTGCGAGCTAGACGAGGAGGAGATCACAAAGGCGCACAGCAAGATCATCACCACCAAGGTCATCAAGGCGGCCAAGGAAGCCGGTGGCTCACACTACGGGTCATGCGTCGTCTTTTGCTTGGTTGTCTGCAAGAGATGGTTCAAACACCAGGCCTTGGTCGAGCTCTGGGATGCCGACATGCATCGCGTCCGAGCCGTAGCGTGCGAGGTTATCGCGAAGCAGATGTGAGACACCACGAACCGGACTTTCTTGATTTCAGAACTGACTGGTCGTTGCAGTATCGAGACCGAAGATGACTTGAACTACCTGATGCACTCCGTCCTCCTCCGACGATACTCCATCATCGTCGATGGCGAGGCCACCCCGCCCGCCAATGTCGTCGAGAAAGCTGTCGATCTTCACGCCGTCAGGGTGATTGGTTCTTCGGGATACCAGAAATGCATTTCCTACCTCTGGAAGGGATGGCTCGTTCAGGATGAAGATGATCCTGCCGTTTTCGTCGACTACAAGGACAAGGACAACACCAACTTCTTCGTCCACATGGATCCCGATCGCATTCGTGCTCCCATGTACCAGAATGCGACCCAGGTGCTCATTTCTTTGGTCTACATTGGCCTGTACACTGCCGTCATCAACTCGGTCAACCCGTCCGGTGTCTTCGACGGGGTAGAACTCCTGATGTACATCTTCACCGCCGGATTCATCTGCGAGGAGCTCACCAAATTCTGGAAGGCGGGCTACCACATTCTCGGTTTCTGGAACGCGTTCAACGGCGTCCTGTATGGCTTCATCACCTTGTCGTTCATCCTCCGCGTAATCGGCCTGACGCACCACGATGGCGATTACACGCGCGAGTTCTACAGCAAAATGAGCTACAACTTCTTGGCGTTCAGCGCGCCCATGATATGGTCGCGTTTGCTACTGTACCTCGACAGCTTCCGCTTTTTTGGAGCTATGCTCGTGGTGCTCAAGGTCATGATGAAGGAGTCCATCATCTTCTTCGCCTTGTTGATCGTGTTGGTCATTGGCTTCCTGCAGGCCTTCATCGGTCTCGACTTCGCCGATGACTGGGTTGCCGACGATATTCTTTTCATCCTGCAGGCCATGGCAAATGCTGTCATGCAAAGTCCCGACTTTGATGGGTTCGACAAGTTCTCGCCGCCGTTCGGAATCATCCTGTATTACTGCTTCACATTCATCATCATGGTTGGTAAGCCCTTGGTAGGGGTTCTGTCGCCGAAACACTAACTTGGCTTAGGTCGTGCTGCTTAATATTCTGATTGCGCTTTACAACTCGGCGTACGAGGACATCTACGGCAACGCCAACGACGAGTACCTCGCTCTTTTTGCGCAAAAGACGATGCAGTTCGTCCGAGCTCCCGACGAGAACGTCTACATCCCTCCGTTCAACCTGCTCGAGGTTGTCGTCATCGCTCTGTTCTGGTGGATGCCGAAGACCAAGTTCGAACGCATGAGCGACATCATCATGGGCATCATCTACTCGCCCGTGTTGGTGGTTGCCGCGTGGCACGAAACTCGAGTGGCCGCCGACATCAGAAGCAACCGCGCCAGGGGTGAGGAGGACGACGACACGGTGGAGGAGTGGGAGCAGATGATGGATCAGGTCGACTTTGAATCTGACGGATGGAACAAACTGTGCATCAGCGCCAAGACGAATCTCGAGACCGACCCAACCATCACCGAGGTGCAGAAGCTGCGCGGCGAGGTCGAAGAGCTCAAGAAATTGCTTCTGGATGTCTCCAAGGCGGTGTCTGCTGGAAATGCGGGCAGCAATGAGGCACCCAATTTAATGGATCTCGAAGGATCATCCCAGTCGCAGGGCAAGAAGAAGAGCAAGAAGAGCAACAAGGAGAAGAAGACTGGCGGTGACGCAAACGCATCATCGTCTTCGAGCTCCAGCGATGAGGAGTGAAGAGCTCTCAATTCAACGATTGTATCGTTTGTCTATGCGCTTCGCTCGCTGTTAGCTACTGCACATGATTTGCGAGCGGTTTTCATCTCCATGATGCGTCGTTCTTAGTTCTCATCAAGTGGCTGTTCATCAGGATCAACGGCGTTTGAGTCATGGTAAGCGCGTTGAATACGTCAAAGATTGGACTTGAATTGCACCTGCGTGTGGAATCTTTCTTCATGACGATGAGTGACCCCACAGCTTAGTGAAGAGTCAAAAATTAACATTTGAGCCGTCTCAATTCAAATTCCGTTAACTAGGATAAGAAATCATTACCAATCCCGCAATTCTGATGACATAGCAGCGCGCTTTCTTCACGACCCACGGGCGATCTGGCTCCGGATTCGGCCCCGGTCGAATTGTTTCAGCCGACCCACGACAGAAATGAGCATATCGCCATGGGGGACCTCGAGTTGTTCCGGACGCCGGCTCGGGTCCTACGCCAGGGGGGTAAACAAGCGCCAGCCGAAATGGAGACCACGCGGAAACGAAGGGGAACCTTAAATTTTTTTTTGGCTTGGGGTTTACTGCGGTGTGCTGTGTGGCCTTCTTTTGACCCTCCTACACAATTAGGTGTTAATCGAAGACTGGCGGTGTCAACATTCAAAAACCTCGAAATGGAGAGAGACACGTCTCTCCAAGAGGGCAAGAAAAAAGAGCTGCCACCAACAAGGCTTCTCTCTCCCTGGTCGAAACCCGACTCATCTCAAGACGGTTTAGAGTTTAGCGGCGTCCAACGATGACCGCGCCCGCTGACCCCAATTGTCGGGCCCCCTCCCCGCCAACTTAACAAGACCGTTCTCGTTTTCAGAGGGGAACGATGGCCTGGCACCCCCAGTACGTCAGGTTGCGAACACACTTCGGCCACGAGGAACGACAGCCGCTGGGTGGCTACCTACCAATCGTTCCCTGTTTTGCCACGGGACGAACGGTTTTGCCTTTGTTTCTGCTCTAGGTCCCAGCCCATAGAGCCAGCCACCTTGCTCCGGGGCGGTCGCAAGGGGCTGATCTTGAACATGAGGGGATGATGCCACACACAGCTGCTGTGGCTGCTGACGGGATTCACACAATTTCATTCTCGAGGCCCAGGTTTTCATTTTCAGCAGAGTGTCCGTTTCCACAGCCCCGGCTAGACTAGCGACTAACACAACCACGTTCTCTGCCCCTGGCGCTTACCAGGCATGGTTCTCGAAACCTGACCCGAACAGTAGTACGGCACAAACGGCACCACTGAGTCGCGGGCTGTGTTTGCCTACTCCCCAGCCCGACGATCTCTCTTGGCCAGTACTCTGTACGAATACATCGCGTGGTCTCCCGGGGTAAGGTATTACTGGGCGTATTGTCAAACGCCCTACAGAGGTAGCCGAAACTTCTCTGTGTCTCTCGCTTGGAGAATAGAGAGAGGGGACCAGCTTAAACCTTGTCACCCATCCTGGCTGGACCTGGTGTGGCACCGCTTTTAGCTCGTCCCAACCCGCGAACATTAGTCTCCCGTCCGAATGGGAAAAAAGCTTGGCCTGCAGGACGGTGTTCCTGGCTTTTTCCATGAAAAGCACGTTTGTTGCAACATCGGATGTCAGATCACCCGGCCCATGGAAAGACTCTCTGCCGCGGGGCGGAGCTTATTTCGGGTTTTTTTTGGTGGTTGGTGTTTCTTCCCCACCCCACGATGCGACTGATGCTACCTAGTCTCTAGACTGAGTGGCCAGGGTAGTGTGGGTTTCGAATGAGGAAACACGCTTCCGTCTTGTCCGGATGGTCTTGTTATGAGACAGCCACGAACGGCATTCTTGTGCCGGGATGGACCTACGCACTAGGTAGCGAAACCTTGAGACCGTGAAGTCAGAAACAAGGTTGCCCGGGGTTGGCTCGGGGAACGAAATGCTTCGACCGTTACAGGCAGACCGCCGGGAGGCCTTCTTGTTTCTTTAATCCTGAGATGTCATCTATAAGAAGACTGTCATGATCCTTTCAATATCATCCTTCTACGCTGATCATTCATTATAACACCCTTCACCTCAACTGTCTCCATCTATCTGCCTGCCCACTACACCCGACATCCCTCTTCCTCTCCGAACAAGCAAAAACACAGCTCACCGAAATGCACGCTCAAACCCTCCTCGCCCTCCTCCCCGTCGTGGCCATGGCCCAGCACGGCTCCGGAAAGGACGGCAGCGACGACGCATCATCGCCAGCGACAATGACGGCCTCCGCCGCCGGCGCCGCATCCTCCTCCTCCTCCTCCTCCTCCAACGTCCACGTCCACGTCGTCAAGGTCGGCGACGGCGGCCTGACCTTCTCCCCCAGCGACATCAAGGCCGCCGTCGGCGACAAGGTCGAGTTCCACTTCTACCCCAAGGCGCACTCCGTCGCGCAGTCCTCCTTCGACAAGCCCTGCGAGCCCCTCGTCAACGGCACCGCCACCGGCTTCTTCAGCGGGCCCGTCCCCGTCTCCTCCGGCGTGGGCGCCGACGTCTTCACCCTCGAGGTCAAGGACGCGAACCCCAAGTGGTTCTACTGCGCCACCGGCAAGCACTGCCAGGCCGGCATGGTCGGCGTCATCAACGCCCCCGCGGGCGGCCAGAAGACCCTCGAGCAGTACTCCGTCGCCGCCGCCAAGGCCGAGAAGAACGTCGCCCCCGCCTCGACCGGCGGCGGCACCCTCGGTCCCGTCGCCAGCGGCAGCCCCAGCTCCGGAGGAGGCGACACCACCCCGTCTGCTTCGGGGACCTCTGCTGCCACCGGGAGCGCCGCCGCCGCGTCTCCCACGACCACGTCTACCAGCGCCGGTACCGAGGCCCGCCGAGACGTCCGCTGGGGTCTCCTCAGCCTCGGGATGGCTGTTGCCGGTGTTGTTGGCGGCCTGCTCGTCTGAGCGGGGTGCGGGGGGCGTGTTCGTGATGTCTCTTTCTCTTTTAGCATGACGTCGGGATCGGGGTGGCACGGTACGGCATTATACCACGATGCATCAACAGATTGGTCTCCGAAAGAAATACGGGATGGTCTGGGGTTTTTCAAGCGAATCTTCATGTGTATATAGTATCACACTAGTTAAGCGTTGTTTTTTGTTCAATTTTGATCAAGCTGAGCTTTCATATACGCTCTCCTCGAGATGGTGACTCGACAAGAGCGAACGCTGGAGCTTACTCGCCCATTTGAACAACAACAGGCATCATCAAGTGATACACGAAGCACGTGTGAACAAGCTAAACTCTGCGGACGAAGATCTTTGCCGCCGTCGGCGGTCTGGAACTGGAAGACCAAGAAACCCCCCCTCGGGCGTCGAGAAGACCCCAGTCCGTAATAACAGAGTACGACGCATGCCACTTTCTCGGTCAGCTACGTAGTTTGTGTATCATACTCGCCTGAGAAAGAGAATTTTACCATTTAGCTGCGGTCCCTCGAATGACCCGCCGAGGATCGGACCGGACAATCTGGTTCCCCCCCATCGGACCCAGGCCGACAGAGGCGGACTGCCCAAGGTTCATCCCGAGTTGGAAGAGCAATTGCGGTTCTGGGGGGTGGGGGATGGGAACGCCATCCTTGTGGGTTGGTTTGACGGCGACGCCCGCGGCCAGGGTTGACGGCAGCCCGACGGACACCGTGTTGGAAATGTGAGAAGGCCGCACGTTTTTTTTTTTTAATGAAAAAGAAAAATCGAACGAGTGAAATTCCAAACAGATGTGCCGACGAGTGCCTAAATTCGTGCAAGATCAATGGACAAACAGGCGGCGAATCGTGAGAGTGACGGCCTGTCTTCGCCATGGTTAAGTATTCGGCGGCGAGTGACGATTGGAAGGCCGTCATTCAGGAATTTCCTCTCGTTAGTGATCTCAGAGGCGCAAATGATTAGCCGCTCCGTTTCGAAAATATCGAAGAGGTCGGCCATGATCAAGTTGGTTGCGATGTGGACAGTAGGATTATCTGAACCACGTCGCTTTCGACTTTGGTGGAACAATCAGCAGAGTATCCTCAATGTAATCTCCGTAGGGTGTTGTTCTATTGGGAGATGTCTCGATTATGTTATGCATGAATGTCCCTGATATCAGCACTTTTGTAGGCGTGCATACTATCCTGTTGACAGTATCATAAGGCTCTTCGAGTAGAATCATGCAAAGATCGTCTTGCGTCTCATTCGTCCTAGTCACTCATTGAAGAACAACACTAGAAACTCCAAGCCCCTGCCAGAAATCGTTGGTCCATCGATACGTGCAGTTCGTTCTACGGCAAATCTTTGAAGCTTTTACCCCTCAATCCACACTCGACGTTTCCCGCCCTGCCCAAACCTATTTCGACAAAAGACATTACTTGCCACTGCTCTTGACAAAGGACGACTTCTCCAGCGCATCAGCCTGGATCCCCCAGATCCTCCTTCCCAAGCGTATGAGCTCGTCTCCGAAATCATCGAGAACGTCGTGGGGATCGGGTTCTCGCGACTGCCAGCGTCCAGTCGCCGACTCCTCAAAGTCCAGCGTGACAGCCCTCCAAACGTCCTTCCACGCCTCGATGGCCGCGACGGCGTCGGCGCTGTGGCTCTGCACGTTCCTCGCGACCATGTAGAACGACGAGCGCCTGACGTGGCTCCTGGCGGGCTTGAAGAGTCTGACCGTGGAGAACCTGCTGAAGGTGCGCAGCAGGAGAACCGTGTTCCACGACTCGACCTTGTGCAGGAGGACGACCATCGCGCCGCCCGTTCTGAGATGCTCGAGGCCGAGCGCGAGCTGGGTTGCGGTCAGCCTGCGGGCTTCGCACTTCTCGCGATAGCTTGCCCTGAACTTCCCGTGTGGCCGGAGCACCTGGCCGTCGCAGAGCACGATGTGGAACTTGTCGTCGGGGCCCAGTTGTCGCGGCAAGAAGTTGTCTGCGTCCGGATGCCCGGCAGGGGTTCCCTCGGCGCCCATGTCCTCGGCTAGCATCGTGATGTCCAAATATCTCAGCTCGACCTAGGCGTTTTCTCCGAGCAAGGACTTGTGGCCACCCAGAGAGACCGGCAGGCTGAAGCCCAGGGCAGTAGCGTCGGGGTTCTTCTCGAGGGCCGTGGCAAGGAATCCCCCGGGCGCCATGCACATGTCCAGGATACGCTTCGGTCCGGCGCCCGGACTCTTGATCTCGAACGCCTTGGTGAAGTGATGGAGATCCTGGCCGATGGCTCTCATCATGTCGTAGAAGACTCTCGACAGCTTCTCGTCGGCATTGTCGGCGAGCTGTCTTTGTTTGCGGAAGAAGCTGTCTCCGGCTGGATTCTCCCATCCCTGTGTCCGCAGTCAGCACGCTTCGCACTTGTTCGAGATTTACGCTTCGGACCTTCTTCCTGAGAACACTCAGTCTGGAATACTCGGGCACCCTGGCATCGAGGTATTTGTGAATGATGAGGCTCTCTCCCTTGTCCTTATCATCGCGCGCTGGTGCGGGTTGGGTGGTTGCTGGTTCGGCGGGCTTCTCCGACAGAGCGTCCAAGCGGAAGTCATCCTCGAAATGAGCTACCAGATGGGTCATGTCGGTTTCGTTCATGGTTGTAGGAGGAATATACTCTGGCGTCCCGTCAAAAGCGAAACCGCTTGAGATGGCCGGATTAGATAACGAGCTGCCAACTTGATGTCCAGAAAGGTCCATTGGCAACAAGAGCCCGTTTGGCAAATGAGGGGTAATAATCTTGCCTCATGCACATGTTTGCTGGTATTCGGCATATGCAGGAGGCCAGCTAGACATTCGGCAAAGTATGCGGCTGGCTAGACCAATAACAAACAAAGTTCAATAGACCATGGTGCTGAAGTAGGCCCAGCCTACCCACATAATGTAACAAATAACCTCCATTCGATCACTTGGTCTACTGGTTACAAAGTTGGTGGTGTGTACTACGCGGCCAAATGTTAAGTTGCGTGGAGCTAGAATGAACAAATCTTGTCCGTCTACAGGCCTGGCACTCCCATCAAATACGCACAGCTGGTATGTCCGGGGGCGCCATCCTCTTCAATGTGTCGCCGTCAGGCTGTTCCCACGGGAACTTTTTCTCGAGAGCACGAACCAAATTCTCGTGATGAGGGGATCGCGGTTCAATCCAGGTTTCGTATTCCGCCAAATGACTGATCGCCCCCGGCAGACTCTTCATCTTGGGCTCGACGACCTGCCCATTCGTCATCTTCTTCCGAATGTTGAAGGCGGCCAGGGACTGCGCGAATTCGATAAACAAAGTGTTCTCTGCGAACAGTCTGCCCGAGCAAACGCGTCGTCCAAAACCAAACACGAATTTGCGAGGATCCATCTCCGGCTCGTGGCCTTCGCTTTCCAAGTATCTCTCGGGACGGAATTCGTGGGGGTCCGGGTAGATCGCGGGGTTATGGGTGATCCCCCTGCGCATGGAAAAACATTACACATTGTCCGGAACCGGCCAATTGCAGATTGACTTACCAGACGTTTGCCATGACCAAGGCCTCTTTTGGAATGCGGTATCCGCCGTATGTCGTATCCTCCTCGCTGCAATGCGGAATACCAAGCGGAATGACCACGTGGTACCGTAGAGTCTCCTTCATGATGGCATCGACGTACGGCAGGGAGTCTCGGTCAGCGAAGTTGGGCAGACGGTCCGTGCCTACGACGCGGTCGATTTCTGCCTGGGCCTTTGCCTGGACATCGGGATACAGCGTCATGGCCAGAAAGAAACAGGCAACAGTAGACACGGTCTATGTAACGTTCGTCAGCTCATGAGCATCCGGGGAGTGGGAGATTGCTTGCCGTATCGGCATTGCCGCCGTAGAGAGAGGCCGATGCCCACTGGTGAGTCTCCGTTTCCGCGGCTGTACCTTTGCTGTTGCGCACGAGGTTTGCCACGAAGGAGTAGTTTTCTCTTCCCTCGGCCAGCTGATGCTTCACGAACGCATATGGTGTCTCGATCGCAGCGTTGAGCTCGTACTGCAGCTTTCTGGCAAGCTTCTTCCAACCCGTCCCGGGAACCCAATCTGGAACATGGCGGACTTGGGGGGGAAATGTCAGAATACTGCGGTTCATGCAGCAGAATAGCCTTCTGTGGGAGGACTGTGAGACGTACGCGAGGGAACAATGTCAACCAGGAAGGCTCCCGGTACTCCCGTTTCTGCCAGGTCCGCGGTGCATTGTTGGATCATGTCAATGAGCGGATCTCTTCTGTCTTGCTCGGCGTTGTAACCGTAGACTACTTTCAGAATGGCAGAGCCCGCTTGTCTATGTTTTGTGTCGTCAGCATCTTGGTCTCAAACACTACTTACCTACCGACAAGATCCCCTGACGTACCTCTTGATATGATCTCTCAGACTTTCGGGGTCCCTCAGCACGTGGAGGAGAAAATGAGCAGTCTCAGCCTCCTGCAGCTCATGATACTGCGAAGCCAGCGCCCTTGTTCCGATCGCTCGAGCAAAGCTCTTTCGTTGTTCACGTAGTTTGGTGTTGTACCTCTGGGCTGCAGTAGTTTTCGACCAGCCGACACTAAAGAGGGAAAAAGGTGTCAGGCAAGCAACAGCTCGAAATCAGTAATATGGCGTAATACGCACATTTCGCCTGCAAAATGAAAGTACGGCCTCGAAGAGTATGTCGATCGCTTCTCCAACACGTCGAGGGCCATTTCAGCATCATTGATCACAACGAGGGTTTTCCCCAGAACACTGATGGAAAGGATGGGACCTGTAGATTTGGCGATTGGTCAGTTTTGGTATGGCTCTTGTCTAAGGAGGTTCTTCCTCGAGGATTTCGTTGGCATCAGCATGTCAAATTACTCACCATACTCCTCGCCCAACCTCGCCCAGTGTTCGGGTTCAAAAGTCCCGGGCTTGGGCAAGTCCAAAATGTTTCCCACGAGCGGGAGTCCCTTTGGTCCAGGAGGGAGAGGAAGGAGGCCGGCATTTCGTTTCGCTTGGATCAGCCGGTCCACAACGTAGACGGCCAGGACCGAGGCTAAGAAGCCAAGAAACAACGTGGAATCCTGAAAATCTGCCATTGTTGTCCAAAGAACCAAAACACATGGTTCAATTACAGATTGCCATGCTTTATATGCTGGTCGTTCTGCCTTGCCACGGGACCACCCTTCTTCTCCTTACTGCTACCTCAGGAGCCCTCGTACGTATGGTACTAATCATGTTAGTGTTTGTCTCAGTTGGGACAATGTGCGATGAAGTGGGAGTTTCGAATGCCTGTGGTTCAATTACGCTTTCAGGCAGGCAAATCCGCGAGTGTCACATGCCGAGAAGAGCCCAAGGGATATAGCTGTCAAATTGGCAAAAGAGGTGGGGCCCCTTCTAGGTGCCATTTTGGGCGTAATACACCCTTAAATCTGACACACTCCCCCCAGGTCAGTAACCTTAGGTAGGTAAGCTATAATTACTCTAAGCTTAAATGGACTTACATAGTAACTAACCCCCTGACAGTGAGTCCCCTGTCACAAAAAAGTTCAATGGCACAGCACACCCGTGGTCGTGCATGGTCGAGAACCACACCCACTCAGACAGGATCAGCCGAGGTACTTGTACAGAGTTTCTATATTCCCTAGGAACGCAGAAACCAATAATCCTGACTAAAATACGAACAACTGCTGCACTCTTCCCTATTCATTTACAAACACCAGCAGACAGGATCCTGGATCAGCACCAACGGGCGGTTTGGTGGTAGCAAACTGTACATTTAGCAGCTCCTCTCCAGCTAGTAGCCACATTATATGTGCTTGCCTAGTAACCATGACTATCTCGGCCTTCCACTTCAATGGAAGGGTTGCCGGCGCAATATAGTGCGCTTGCTCGGGCTCCTCACAAACTTTATAATACAATGCTGTCCCGATTGGCGGGATTCTTCAGAGCTTATACCAAGATATCAAGGAGGACCCCTGAAAACCTGCTTGTTACGTAGTATGTATTCCATGAGGCGCTCCGACTCCACGGTCCGGCCATTCGGTAGCAGGATCAGCAGCAAGACAATGCACAATGCATCATGTTTCCGAGTCACACGGAATATGGATTTGGAGCTGTGGAAAGATTCTATGTCCATGTTCTGGTAAGGAAAAAGGGGGAGGGAGTAAGCAATGCACCGTGCCCATTGTATCGGCTCTTATTCTCTGAATTCCTGTGGCCAACAATATCGTGGACGCCACCTCAAAGCGCATCGATGTCGATCTCAGGGTTTTCCCTCCTCCTCATCAGCAGCTTTGCAGTCCCGTCAGACGCCAAATCGAAGCCATGCTCTTCCCAGCGATGCTTGTATCCGGGCGTGAGCTGGCAATCATATTTCATAACCATGTGCGCCAGCGCAATCTTCATCTCGACAGCGGCGAAAAAGCGGCCGGGGCAAGCATGTTTTCCGTGCCCAAAGCCCATGTGCATGGAGGAGGTGCTGACAATCTGAGCCTGCTTGTCGAGGCCGGGGTCGCCGCGCATGCGCAGAAAACGGTAGCCGTCGAACTGTTCCGGGTTCTCGTAGACGTCGGGGTCCAGCATCTGACCAATGTCCGCGACGCAGCGTTCTCCTCTTTGGAGTTCCAGACCGTCGGGGACGGTGACGGGGCGCGTGGCAACGCGGAACATGAGAACTGCAACATGAGAACTGCAAACACCGTGAGCAAACATCGATAGTGGACGGATTCTGCGCACGGAGGGAGGGGCTCACCCGAAGTGACGGGCTTCAGTCTCTGCGCCTCCTTCAGCACGCTGTCCGCGAGCTTCATGCCGAAAAGAGCCGCCTTCGTCCAGCCCTCCGCGCTCAGGACTTCCACGAGTTCCTTTCTCCAGGTCGTCGAAGAGCTCCGGTTGTCCGGCGATCCGCAACATTGTCTCGACGAGCAGGTCGGTCGTGGTGTGTACCGCAACAGCCGACAGGCCCAGCTGTGCATTAGCAGGGTCATATTCGCTCCCCTTGCTGTCTTCCTCGAACCAGTCCGAGCCGTCATTGAACCTGGGAACAGGTTCACCCCTGGCTTCAGCCTGGGCCCTGAGATCCTTGCGCCTCTGAAGGATCGGCGCAATAATGCGCCTTGCGTCTGCGGTTTGCTCCCGGAGGAGCTTGCACTGGGGCACGAACCATTGAGCTGTACTACGCAACCAGCCGGGGTAGATTCGCATGATTTCGGCGCCGACGAAGGCGTTGACGGTGTAGGACTTTGTGATGTCAAGCCATGCCTCGTCGCGACAGACTTCGGCGCCACGGAATACGTGGGATGAAAGTCGAGAGATGATGTCTAGAACGTCGTCTTTGATGTTGAATTCGCGCCATTCTGCATTGGGTTTGGGCGTTAACGAGCTGGTTCCATTGAGTGATGTGAAGTGTGGTGAAGATGATCCTTACTATCATGTCTGGCGACAAACTAACGAAAAAGAAGGGAAAATAAGCTACCGGAGCAGGAAAAGGACTCTCAAGAGACTAGTTTAATTATAGTGTAGTTGTGATAATCCTTCTCTATGAGGTAAGTGGGGGAGAGGTAGCTAAGTAAGGGTCCTAGCCATGGGCCTACTTATATAAGGTACTTAATATACCTCTAATAAAATAAAAAAGTAATATTCTTATTATATATAATTTTTTTAAATTAATTTATATAATTTTAACTCTTTCTTTTTATAATTTTATTTTCTTATTTTAATTCTATTCTAATTAATTCTTTATTATATATTTATTTTATTATTATTTATATATAAATTATTAGTATTTTTAGGTTCTAGGTTATTATTATAGTTAGTACTAATAATTATATTTTATAGGACTTAGGTATTATAGACTATAAAACTTAGAATATTAAAATAATTATATTATAAATTAATTTATTTAAGTACTTTCTATATATTTTAGAGTTAAGTATAATATATACTTATAATTCTTTTATTCTTAACTATAATTTAATTTATATTAATAATTTATTTATAAATAGTTATATATAAATATATAATTCTAACTCTTACTATAGTAGGTTAATTACTTAGTATTATAATAAGTTTATTATTAATTACTTTCTTCTTTTTATATTTACTAGACTTAATATAAATATTTAAAATAATAAAGGGTCTTATATAAAAATATAAATAATAAATATAGTCCTTATATTTATATAAATAATATAGTCTAAGATTTATCTTTTTATATTTATCTTTAGTATAATTAAATTTATTATACTTTATATAAATAATTTTCTACCTAATTTTTCTAACTCTTATATTTATAATATTATTCTATTTAATATACTAATTATAATAGTTAATTATAAAATTAATTTTTCTAGAATTTATAAATTTCTTCTTTAATTAATTATCTTTTCTTAGAATTATAATATTAGTACTATAGGCTCTAATTATTATAATTATTATTTATTTTTTATTTAGAATAAAGTCTATATTATTAGTATAAATTATATTATAAATAATAATATTAACTTTAGTATTTATAGAATTATTAATAATTTTAAAAGTAACCTTAAACTTTATAGAATTATTAGTATTAGTTATATTTTATTTTTAGAGGTATTTAATAAGTTAGGCTATATATAAAATAATTACTATAAGGGTACTTTAATAATTTAAGTCTAAGTAAAAGGGGAACTCTTAAATAAAGAGGTAAAAAATAAGGTAAAAAATATAGTTCTAATTTATTAAGTTTATAATACTTATATAGATTTTTTATTCTTCTTCTTTATTAATATTAATAATAAAAGAGTTTAATTTACTTTTTTAAATATAGAGAGTATATTTAATTTCTCTTCTAAAGAGCTTACTAAGATTATTATTCTTAAGTTTTAAGTTTATATAACTCTTATAAATATAATATATAGCCTAGTTTATAATAATACTATAGTTTCTCTAATTATTAATTAGTATAATTTATATAGTATTAATATAAGTTACTTAGTCTAGAATTAATTTCTTATATTATAATTTAAAAGTAGTTTACTAAGTAGAAGGGTTATTTATATTTATTTTATACTTTAATATACTTTTACTTATTAGTAAGAATTATTTAATATCTCTAGTTATTATAATAACCTTAGGGTTAAACTAACTAAAATATATATAGAATTATACTTTAAGTATATATATAACTTTATTAATAAAGATTATATTAGAATTCTATTTATTAATATTATTTTATTTAAGTTTAATAAATCTCCTAATATTTAATAATATAATAGAAGTTCTAATAATTACTAAGACTTTAATAAGAGTATAGGCTATTAAGTAGTAAGTATTATTATTAAGAGTATTAATATTAGCTTTTAAAAGATTATATTAATTTTATAATTATAAGAAGAGTTCTTATTTATTTAAATTATTTTTAGTAATTATTATTATTAGTTAAATAAAGGAATTAGAGTTATTTATAGGATAATTTTAATTTAC